>CALNHX010005299.1:0-109552 GCA_940337035.1 Agriotes lineatus
ATTACTGAATTTATATTCAAAATAAGCCTTTTTCTCATTAATAATTGCTTGAGTTGTGAAATTACGTAATAATTTATAATAATCCCAATGTGATGGTCTTTTGGTTCTTTTAAATTTTGCCTGAGCTTTATTACGCAAAGACATAAGTAATTTAATGTTATCCGTAATCCAGGGTACATACTTCTTAGTAAGTTTAGCAGCTTTTATAGGAGCATGTTTGTTTATTGCAACAAGAAGGTTAAAATTTAAATAATTGATTTTATCATCCACCTTCTCGATATGAAACAATCTCTGAAACGGAATGGATGCTAGTTCTCTATTATAGCGTTCTTGGTCAAAATTCTTAAAACAACGATACGTTCTGAAGATGGGCTGAGAAACAGGTTTATGTATAGACAAATGGCAGAAAACCAATTCGTGATCAGATAAATGTAATCCACGAACCCCTGAATCCACAACGCATTCAACATTGGAGGTTAAAATCACATCCAAAAGTGTAGCTGAATTTTTGTTCAAACGGGTGGGTTCAGAAATAATTTGCTGGATATTTACAGAGTCAATCATGTTCTTAAAATAAGTGCAGCCATAATCGGTAGTAGTCAATAAATCGATATTTACATCCCCAAGACATAGTACATTGTCAGAGACAGACCTACACAATGCAAGAGATTGGTCTAACTGGTCACAAAAAAATTTATAGTTAACATTAGGCGGTTTATAGACTACACCGATAATTAAAGTAGTATTGAATAACTTCAAACTAATCCAAAGTTGTTCAATAGATACAGGAGTTTCGATAATTTTAAATTTAAAACATGAGCGTAAATATACCGGGTGTCCGTTCTCAAAGTCGAACATAGGCGATTAACATTATATTGAACGTTTTTGTCGATTCCTGCTCGCCAATTCAACGTACAGGGAAGGTAAGGCTATCAATGGAAAGATAAAATTATTCCGCATCAAATGGTACCAATAACAATATTCAAGATGCGATTTTTATTTTAAAATACTAATTTAAAACTTGGGCATTTTTAAATATGCCATGCCTTGCTTTTCAAGTTCAATAGCATTTGTCAAAACAAATGATAATTAGTTGGCGTAAATCAGGTATTTTCTGTCAACGTCTGTTAAAATTATCTACAGAAAAATTAATTATTTCATTGAAGAACGACTGAATGCATTAATGTTAATTGCCTATGTTCGATTTTGAGAATGGACACCCGGTATGCAAACACCACCACCACGCGCACCGCGGTCTGCACGAACAAGTTGGTAACCATCAATTTTTAAATAATCGCTACTCACCTCCTGCGTTAACCAACTCTCAGATAAAGTTAAAATATCAAAATCTGAATCCAGTAGATGGTATTTGATATCAAACAATTTCGGAATGAGTGATTGAATATTCTGATGTGCCACTTTCAATAAACGGGATACCATTCTACAAAAAATTCATACCTAAAATCAAACTAGATCTAAATAAGAATAACAAAAATCATTCTGTTGAACACAACATAAACATAATGATGACCTTATAGAAGTTCAGTAAAATAAAATAATCAACAAATAAATAATATTATCACTTCACAGGTACAAATGCTGCAAGTGTTTTTGTTCAGCGTATCCTTGCTTGCTTCAAGGAGTATATATAATTTTGTAAAGGTTGAACCACTGGTTTGGTGGTTTGCTGTAATTACATTAAGATTGCAGATCTTCAGAGTTTCTAATTCGTATTATGCCGTTTTCATTTTTAGCCAGTATTTTTCCATCTGACGTCCAAACCTTCGTGTTCCCAAACTTCTTGGCTGCTTCCTTGAGAAGTTGCGCTCTGCGTCTCGTTAGATCTTCTCTTATTACAATTTTTGTGCCTTTTAATTGCTTTTTATTATTAAATATAAGCTTCTTAGTGGTTCTTCTGACGAATTTAACAATTATTGGTCTATTGGCGGACTCTTTACCGGCAGGCGATGACTGCAGTCAATCATGGTGGCAGATATTGACAATCCTAGTTTATCTTTACATAACTTAACCACCACGTCATCCGTATTCTCGTCTTTATTTTGACCATACATGACCAGCCCACCACTACTTCATTTTAGCAATTTCCTCGACCATATCAGAGATTCTTGTTTCTTTTCTAATATCCTCGTTTCTAATTTTATCTCGTAGTAACGTAACATTACATTATAGAAATAAACTAGTTGGAGCCAATAAACAAGTTACACCATGTTGACAAGGTAGTTATTTTTAATATTTATGGTTAAAACGAGAGTTATTTACAATATTACGTGAGCAAGTGAAATGTATAGGGCACGGAGATAGAAGATCGCGGGCTCCAAAAACATGAACCATACATGGGTCATAACCAGTGAAAGTGTTTTAAACTGTTCATCGTAAACTTTTTAATGTAGCAAATACCCGGGCAGTTGTCTCCTAGCACGACTTGCAATTGTGTTGAAGGAAAACTACATCACTTTTTATTAATTCTCTTGTTAAATTAAACCGCTGCATGTGCTTCTATATGTTACAAAGAGTGAGTTAGCAATACACTTAAAAATAGGTTAAACCTAAAATTAACTTCGAAAGCAATTTAAGTATTTTTTTACCTTCTTTACAGTAATGATTTTAGAAGGGCGTCCCTAGCTAGTCGGTGGCATTTTTCCTGTTCGTTATCAGCAAAAATTAATCTAACAATTTTGACAAGCTACTTAACTCCATTCATAATTTTCTACTCCAGAGAGAGATGTGAAACACAAGCCTACTTTGAAACGTCCTAGTTGATTTCCACAAAAATAAATTCCTTAAAGACCAGTGACGTCATGGACTCAATTGATGACAACTTAATGAAAATAAAACTCTCTCATACGATTACTAGTAAAATTGTAAGAGTCCAAAATATATATGCAAGCCTTAGAACGGGCTGTTTTTCGCCCTAATGGAATGTGATCTAAATTATCGTAACTTCAACATGAGTTAAGCCTACTGAGGAACTCATTTTTCTTCTTTAAAATGGCTGCAATCTGCATTGAAAGAGCTGAACAGATACATCACATGGTAGAAGCCACAAGTAGGTCCTTTGCAAGTAAGAAAAACTGCTCGAAGGGCGTTTTGAATATTTCTCAGGCCTTTGACAAGGCCTATATCAAAAATATACATGCTCAAGACCAAACCGCTGTATACCAACTTTCAAGTACCTTTGGAAATATAGGAATGGAGTGCAACTGGTGAATCCAGTAGAGGCTGATGTACCTCAAGACAGCGCATTTGACCCCTGTCCTTTTCGAGATATACACAGCTGACATTAGAACTTTGCCAAATTCTAAGACTGCTATATTTGTGAGGACACAGCGTTACTTGCAACTAATAAACCCCACAGTCGTATCGCATCACCTCCAAAAGACAGTTTTCAAGATTGGATTAGGAAGTGGAGAATATATTTGCACTCTAACATATCCATTAGATCGTGAAACCCACCCAACAGTTGTAGGTATTTAATAACTAGCAAGCTACCGGAGGAGAATAATGCAATGATTACAATTTAACATCCCAAGAATGAAAACAAGTGCACCCTCGTTTATAACCAATGAAAACAATCCACCGTGACTTCTTAATGGCAACTCTGTTCGAAATAGAAAGTGCACGACAGCTAAATATTTCATGTGCCTTGAAGTGGCATTCAAAGCTATTTTTTTGCCGTAACAGTTCGCAAAATTACTATTTAAAGCGTTCATTTATTGATCATAATCTTCTGTGTTTTGTTACCTTTTGGTGTGAAGGACCACCAATGGAGATAATCGGTCGCGTACGACTTACATCATACTTCTCCACATTCAAACACGGAATATATTAGACATACCTTAATTTAACTTAAAGCTGCTTTAACTAATGAGTCCAAGTCCATTGCCACTCCGAGAAAATCTTCGGCAGCGGTCAGATTTGAACCCATGTCTGCCAGGCTAATAAACAGGCTGATTGCTCAACCACCCAGGCAACACCTGTATTGTATTACTTAGTTTATTTAGTGTAAATATGTTTCCAGTTTGGTCTATTTTCTGTTTGGTACATGAATTGCTTAAAAACACAAGACGGCGTTGGAGCTGGTGTGTACAGCGTCAGGCCAAAGGTGGAAATAACAAAAAACCTTGGTTAACATACCACGATTTTCCAGTTCGAAGTACACCCATTGAACGGTGTGTACGGGAGATGTTAAACCGTCCCTATTAGAACACACGTATCAAAATAATGTCAGACAGCCAGGCAGCTTTAAAAGTACTACGTTCTTAAAGAACTAATTTGAAGGCAGTGTGGAGTTGCCTAGCGGATCTCGTTCAGTTTGGACGATGCAAAAGAGGTGCCCGGGCATTCTGGTATAGAAGCTAACGAAAAGGCCGTTTCCAAAACGGGAACTGAATCAGATTTTATAGAATCGGAACCATATGCTTGAAATTCCTTGCCAAGAATGCCATTTCGAGCGGGGCTGAACCTGAAAGACGGCTATATTAGCTTGGAATCAGCATATCATGTTTTATGAGTCTGCGTCAGATTGGAACCATTTTCGATTTTCCCAATTGGGCGAAGAGCAATTGTAGCCTGTGGACTGTGACAAGTCTCGCCTAGTCAAATTATCGACTTAATGAAAAAGCGGGTTTACTAAGTAAACTACAATTTTCTAGGATCAAGTCACAATACACCTATAACGGTAAAAGCGAAAGGACGCAATTGCCCAACTCGCATTAAACCTAACCTAACCTAACCTACGGCATAGTCTTCAGTTCGTTGAACCTTCATATCGATTTCTAACCCATGTCATATTTTTTGTTACTTGTAACGATTGCTTGTTGCTCTACGGTCAGAGAGATTTAGAAAAATATGTGGAGTATCGATTGTATCAAAGAATTCTAGAGGAATTTAAAACAACGAATCTTCTTCATATACCCGTTACGTTCAATTTAATATTTCTATTGTCTACTGATCCTATTATTTGTTGTTTCTATCTCTGATACGAGGCATATAAAGTCCATAACGCCCTACAGCGCAAAGAGTGGGCGTACTGGAAGGCTTTACAGTCTTTTCAATATTTTCAGGTTATTTGCGTATTCAAAGTGGAAAATAAAACGTCGTAGTGGTGCACCACTGGTACCGTTCTAATATGACGTAGTATCCATTTCGGGTGCATTCACGACCCTATGAAGCAATTTCCACGTTGTTGTCTTTAATAATTCACAATGCCAACCTAAAAGTGTGAGCTTTCTTTTCCCGTCTCGTTGTTGTTTAATGGAATTTCATTCGACCCCTAAGTCGGATATTTGGAAGAACTTCCATCGTCCCACCATCAAGCGTTCCGCAATCATTCTTTAAAACGACGTTCGAAGTTTCTATACAGCTTTAAACAAATCATATTTCTGCCGCCAAATGCCAACACTGAATTGAAACTGTATATTATTTATATCACACGTCCGGGCTACACATTTTCCGGAAAGGAGCATCCCCGCTGTTCACCAAATTTTTGGTCATCGGGAGTTTGACTTATCTAGGTTCTTCTAAATATTGCTAAGGTCCACGCCTTATATGTGCTATGTACCTTCAGGTATAGTGATATTAATACGTCTTTGAATTATGTTTTTATTTTGTCAAATTAAAATTGCTCTATTTATGTTCAGAATATCAATTATTATTATTTGTGCGAACTCCTGAAAAATCAGGGGTGGATTCCTTTATCTAGATTGCTTATTTCTGAAAGTTGATGTTCTAATTTTTTAAATATAATTCCCATAACTCAAACTAACTTATGTCAACTATATGTCAAACAGATTTGAAATTCAAATGACAAATACTACCAGATTGTTTCTCTAATATATAACAATATTAAAAACAGTAAGTAATTCTTTAATAACTAAGTCACTTTTATAGTATTCTTTTCTAATAATTACCTTCCCATTCAAATCACCCACCTTTCAATTGGTCTCAACAATGTTCAGGAGTCAACTAACCTGCTTCTCTCCGCCTACTGATCCAACAGCTCACACACCTTACTGAAATGAAAGGCCTCACTGACAGACAAGACGTCCCAACTGTCCCAGAATTAGCAACTCAAACCTTCCTACAGCATGCAGCCAACAGACCAAATCTGCAGACACCTACTTCCAATACTGCCTCTGTAAACTTCCTGGAACGTGCCTTCTTAACTTATGGTCCTCCTCTGGAACTCTCCCTTATCACCAAACAGCTTGACGTAATCCAATTCGATTTATGTATATGTCAAATGTACTTTTCCAATAAACTTGACTTATTATTCTTCTCAAGTTATTCACATTTGTAGATTAATTCTGCTTGCCATTCGTTTTACCACATACTTGTAATCTTCCTCAGTTTTATGTATTTAATTATTCTTCTTGGTTTATATTTTCTTTTAACTTTACCACACAAATTTTATTATTACCCTTTTTATTATACTACAAACAGTTTCTCAATAAAGGGGGTTATTTTAATATTTTAATCACACCAAGTTATTTCTTAATAATCGAAAAAAAAATCCTTAACGATCTCAATTTTTCTACTTCCACACTCTATCTCATAATAATATTTGATTTACACCTACTAATTTTATAATTTTATTACAATTTAGTATTTGTCATTCCCTTCAAACCTTAATTTTTAAAATATTTTATTATTTCGAATCCATCTGTTTTTCAAATAACCATTTTCCACTCAATTATAAATTCTCTTTTACTTTGTAATTACATAATAATTATTCACATTCCCAATTTATATTTAAATAATATAGTATGATCAAAAATTAATCCCATCTAGTAGGGCTGTAGAAGTGCAAACGAACGCCTTTAAAATTGGCTTACACACTTATATTTAATTCAAACTGTCAAATTGTATTATTAAATATTCTTTATATGCATCTTATTACAATATTATATTGAAATAAATGAATTTGCAAGTAAAATTAATATAATTGTCCAATAAATAAGCTTGCGCCGGTCGAACAGACACTTCATCTTAAATCTAACCTAAAATAAAATATATTGGAGCCAGTTTTAAAGGCAGCAATTTATTATTTCATAGCCATACTAGATGAGATAAATTTTTGATAATACTTTAGATCTAGTTTATTTTCAACCATTGTACTTCCTTAATCCTTTCTAAAATTGATTCTAACACCCCTGTGTATATAATTACAGTATATTGGTATTAGTTAAACGACATATGTTGTGAAGTATTAGGAATTGTCCACCTAGGGGAAATACATAGCCAGGTCATTTATATTTGTGTAGAATGCAGGACGTCGTGCACCACGCAGTTTTAGAGATAATTCATGACTGTCACCAGCCTTACGTTGGCGCCCGTAATGTACCATGTGATCGAATGTTTCTATCTTCCAGATGGGCTATGAAATTTATGTTGGCAGCTATGACTAAAGGTAAGGATTAGAAAACAATTCCACGTCCCTCCAGAGCAGGGGTCGGCAACCTCTTCGGACGGCGGGCCATTTTAAAAATATTTTTTTTTATGCGGGCCGCACATTCAAATGTAACTTAAATAGTGCTTTTATATCATATACGAGTATAAATATTATTAAAAATAAATATAGAAAAAAATTATTTTTTATTGGCATGCTATAATAACAATGTTAGAGAACAAAAATTTTACAATTCTTAAAAGGAAAAAAAAAGAATATACAATTCCAATTAAATATGTATAAATATGTTTTTTTTATTTTTTATTTACACACTTGGCGCATACATTGCAACTAGTTAATAACTATCTAGCAATTTTATTTTAACAAATGCTTACTTAAGTCTAAGTTACCTTACATCTAAGCAAGTCTTAACGTTTGATGGATGTGTTCCCACTGGCGCACTCCACATATGGTTTAAAACACTCTTTTCACATGTTTTAGATTGCCCTTAATTCATTTCACTTCACTTACACTAGCTCGAAGGGTTTTAGTCTTTTTAGTCTACGAGTAAGCTGATTGTTGTCGAGTAGTTGTAGCACTTCGACATTCACATGTTCGTGTAGCCTAGTTTCGTGTTTTTTCGCGAACCGTTTGATTTCCTCATTGACCATAGGCACTTTTAGGTCCTTATGGATGTCATCATTTCTGATGTACCAAGGAGCATTGACAATGCTACGAAGTACTTTGTTTTGGAAGGTTTGTATAATTTTGACATTAGATTTCTTCGTGCATCCCCAAAGTTGCACGCCGTAGACCCAAACTGGTTTTAGAATCTGTTTATACAACAGTAACTTATTATGCAGGGATAGCTCGGAATGTTTTCCAAGTAACCACCACATCTTTTTGAATCTAATACAGAGTTCTTCGCGTTTTTTCTTGACATGTTCTTTCCACCTGAGCTTGGTGTCGAGTGTCATGCCCAGGTACTTCGCTGTGTTAGCGTATGGAACTGTTTGCTGATTGATCTCTATGGGTAAGTAATCAATTCTTTTGTTGGTGAAGTTTGTGTGAGTAGACTTCGCCTCATTTAATTTAATCCTCCATTTCTTAGTCCAACTAGTGACGTTGTTGACGGCTGTTTGCAGTTTGTTTGTCGCTGCATCTATCTCGTTACTTGTAGCCAGCAATGCAGTGTCGTCAGCAAAAGTAGCTGTCTTCACTCCATCGCTCATAGGGATATCGCTGGTGTAGAGCAAGTGCAAGATTGGTCCAAGGACACTACCTTGCGGTACTCCTGCCCCGATGTCTTTTAATTCTGAGTATTCTTCGCCGTATCTTACCCTGAAGTGACGGTCGGAGATGTATGATTTGAGAATCTGACTCATTTGCTTGGGTAGATTCTTTTCCAACTTATATTGTAGACCCTCGTGCCACACTTTATCAAAAGCTTGGGCTACGTCTAGAAATATTGCTGAACAAACTTCTTTTTCTTCTAAAGATTTTTCAATTACATCAGTGATGCGATGCACTTGGTCGATTGTTGAGTGCTTGTTTCGAAACCCGAATTGATGGTTCGGGATAAGTTGTTTCTCCTCAATAATTGGTTTGAGGCGTTTTAAGAGCAGCTTCTCAAACAATTTGGATACGATTGGTAGTAGCGAGATTGGTCGATATGATGTTTTCTCATTGGGTGGTTTTCCTGGTTTTGGTATCATAATAACTTCCGCTATCTTCCACTGCATCGGTACGTATTGTAATCGCAGAGCGGCGTTGAATAGGTGAGTAAGTTTCATTATGCCCTTTCTTGGCAGTTCTTTAAGCACTTGACCACTTATTAGATCGTAGCCTGGTGCTTTTTTGGCACTGAGGTTCTTTTGAATCTCTGTGGCAATTTCGTTCGGGGTTATTGGATCAATGACCCTATTTTCCCAGGTGTCTATCGCGGGTAGCGGTTCGTTGTCATTAGCAGGGTGAGGTTGGAAAGTATTTGCTAAGTGCTCAGCAAATATTTCCGCCTTTTCACTATCTTTCCTTGCCCATTCTCCGTTTTCATTGCGAATAGGTGGGTTTTGGTTTTGTGGTCGGTTTAACCTCTTAGTCGCCTTCCACAGAGAGTACTCAGTATCTTTATCATCTGATAAACCTCTTAGGAATTCAGAGAATGTTTCATTTTTAACGGTACGGATTTCCTGTTTAAGTTGTTGGCTTAGTCGATTTAGCACTGTTTTATCTGCTGGTGCCCTGCTTTGTTGCCATTTTTTCCGTGCTTTACGTTTCGCTGATACGAGATCTCTAACTTCTTTTGGGTAGTTTAGCCCAGTTGTTTTCTGTTTTGGCGCCGGAGTACTGTTCCATGCTGCTTGTTGTAGATTAACTACAAATAATTCTGCTTCTGTGTCTACTTGATCAGTTGTTTTTAATGGGACATTTAACTGGATACGTCCTTCTACTTCTGTTCTGAATACGTCCCAATCTGTCCCTTTGTTCGTCAGCGATGGTAGCTGTGATTTACTGATGATCGTCTCACTTAACGTCAAGATAATTGGTGAGTGATCTGATGACAGATCGTAATTGTCTTCAATACTGATGTAATTAGTTGATATATAGTATAAATATGTAAATATAAAATATATAAATATAAAAAATATAAAATATTGTAGTGAAACGTCATACGGCTGTCAACATGAACGCACATATTAACATACAGTAGCAAACTGGCGAAATGAAAGAATTAGTGATAAGCCTATCCGGAATGAATAATCGGAAAGTTTCCGATTGTTCAAAAAGTCGGAAGGTTCCTACTATTTCGAAACTTTTCGGAATTCGATTATTTTACTATTCGGTACACAAAATGAGAAAACGAAATGCCAATTTGAACTGAACGGAATACGGAATGTTGTATTGACTCACTTGACTGCTATATGCTGGTTGGCGAATGTCGACGAGTCGCGCCGTGTGCGCACGTGTATGATACGTGAATGGCACTAATGGCAGTGGTATTTCGTAGATTATAGATAGTACACCTACAGACTTCAAATTCAAGTATTGTTTTATACTATCTATTATGTACTTTATGTGCTATTAAACTTTAAAATGTCACTACCATTTTCCGAAAGTCTATTAACGTAACTACTGTAATAATTTGAAAAAATATTTTATTTCCTCATATCCCACTGTGCGACTCAAACTCATAAATTGTTTTTTAGGATACTGCATTGCTAACTAGCATCTACATAGTTACAAACGAGTCCGGTAGATAAAATTTACCGGACTCGTTTGTAACAATGTAAACGCTAGTTACCAATGCAGTATCCTAAAAAATCTTATACGATACACGACCGGTAGAATTCTTATGGCCTTGCCAAACATACAGGTCTCGCCCTACGGTTCGACCTGTAAAGTGTTGGCGCGGCCATAAAAATGTTGCTACCGGTCTAATAACGTAAATAGCTATTACTGACCGTCCTACAAACTCAAACAATAGATGCCAACGCAGATAAAGGCTTACGGCGCGACGGCGAGTGCTCTCATCGTAAATTTGCACGCACTTCATCTTCCTTCCGCTTGTTGTTATTTCGCTCGTTTTCCCTTGCTTGCATTTACGGAATGTAAAATAATCGGATGACATTCCGATTTTATAAACATTCCGAAATGGAACATTCCGATTATTTAAATCATCCGATTATGCCCATCACTAGAAAGAATGCTACACTTGCTAAGCGAGACGTCGTATTCGCTGGGGAGTGGGGATTAAACTTGCGCAGTAAAATAGGTTTCCCACTATGCTTCTGTTTGTCGCGTATTTTTGTCACCGGCCCCATTTCGGCACGCTTACGCTCTAAGTTTGTTGATTTTTCCTAAAGTTATATTGGTGCTTTGGCGGGCCGCGCAAAAAGTTGCAAAGGGCCGCATGCGGCCCGCGGGCCGCAGGTTGCCGACCCCTGCTCCAGAGGATAAATGTGTTCGATTTTATGTTATTTCTTTTGTATTCTCTTAATATAGCAGTCTCAAATATCATGCCGTATTTTATTTCTTCTTCTTCTTCCTCTTGTAGGCCAGTGGCCTGTTTTAACCACAAAGTGATTCTATGAGCCCTCTTTACCCTCAGGCCGGGTAGGTGGCTAGCCTTGCCCGTCGAAACTGAGGAAGTGTTCTCGTGTTAGGGGTTAACGACTACCGCAGATGTTAGCTTGGTAGCCGGAGAGCGTACGATTTTTAAACTCGAGGGTCGCCGGGATTTGAACTCGGGCCGGCCTCCTGAGAGGCGAGCATTTGCTCGAGGGGCCATCGGCTCTCCGTATTTTATTTGTAAAGCATAATACAGTTAGGCTAGTTCTTGAAGATACGCATTTCAGAATCACGAAGCAGCGTGAGTCATATCAGAGAGCAATCTTTCTGGTGAGAGCACTATTCCATCCTGGCTGACACATGAGGTGCCGCTAACAATACGACTCCTCAATTTGTACGCATACCTTCACAGTAAAGTTTTTGCCTCCCACAAACGGGCATTTGCTTCCAGTCTACAACCTACCCTTTTCCCACTGGACTGAATTAATTCTAGCACCTTTTCGACTTGTTGCGGTTTGTCAATCGAGCCTGTCTCGAACAACGTAAAGTATTGAATTCTTCATACCACAGTAATTTGAACCCCCATATGTATTGTGCATATTAAAACCCTCACAATAAAGTCAAACTGAAGTTAACTTATTTTGCATAGATTAAGGGGATTTCGGTTTTCTGGTTTTATTTTGTTTTATATCTATCAAAAATAATTAAATATTTAAAAAAATCCCTGTGAATATTCCCTATACTAGGTCTACTATAGCCATTGTTTCTAGCACTTTTCTCCTTCTTTTCCTATCTAAAAAAAGTTGAACTATATGGAAAAATAAAAACAGGTGATTACAAAAGAAGAGAGAGAGACAAAAATTAGTTTAGAGAATAGTACAGGATGTCTTATTTTCGTTGAATCTAACTGAGCGACTATTAAAGTTAGAAGAAAATAGTTGGGAATTATAGTATTAACATTTCGAAGACATTATAATAGGAAAAAAAAACAGAAACCGAATGCCTTTTTATGCTGAACTAATGCTTACAATGAAGACATCAACATTTTAATTTGACGTCGTTTTTTAATATATCAAAAACCAAAAACGCAGTTTTTCAATTTTTTTTGGTAGTTAAAGCTGACACATTACTTGCATTGATTTCCCTATAGTATTATTTTCAAGAGGTTGATCCCGCAAACTATCTTCTTCAAATTCTAATAATAATTTAGATTATCTCTTAATTCTATTAACAATTCTATTAAACTGTGTAATTTGAAAATCCACCGAGCATACAGCAACGATGCGCTTTTAAAACCATAATTGATGTAGTAAATTAAAACTGACTGCTGACAGATGCAGCTTTCAGGAATTGCCCTAAATGCAACAGGTTAGCATTGATCCCAACGTCGCGTCGGGCTGACTTTAAGCAACTTCATTAAAAAGTTGAAACTCCTCTGTCACAGCTTCGCTTCGGAATTGCTGGATGCACCTAGCAGCTATTGCCAAAAATGTCAGTGGCAAACCCAGTTCCACAGAAATTTATTAGTCTCGGGACGCCAACCGCTCAAGCAAGTTTCGTAACTCGAAAGTTGGTAACTTCACTAGTTGTGAATAAATTAATTTATAGCTGGTGGAACTCAAATCGGATATCCCGACAAACTGTTAATAGCTCCCCTTAACTGCTGTAACAACGTTTGTGTAATTGCTAAACGGCGCAATTACTGGAACGATACAGAAATGGCCGCATCTCATCGGAGCCTCATTAGAGTTTCTATGAAGAATCTTAATCGCCCACGTATTGGGGACGATTTACGGAGACGCAGACGTTGTAATTTCTGGAAGATGAAATGCGGGCGAACATATTATTTTTGAATAGTTTATCTATTTATACATTGGGTTTTGAACGTCGCATATGAACTGGACATTCTGTAAATGGTAAAATGTAGAGAAACGATAATTTATACAAGATATTTAGCATATCAAGTGCTACTATAGATCATATTCAAATCCTTTTTTTAATTTTTACTACAGAATGAAAAATATAAATTTTGCATATATTTTTGTATGAAGTTTTAACATAGACTTCTAGGATTTCATAGCGGAAATTAAGCTGAGACAGAGGTTAAAGATAAACCGACAACATAGAAATAAACAGAAAAATATAATAGCAATGACTCTACAACAAATAGAAAGGTAAAACATATTACAGAAAGTAAAACCGAATGGAAGGTATAATCAAGATAGCAGTGAAAAAGGAAAGAAAAGGAGAAGAGGTAAGAAATAGCCGTAGTATGACAATTAATGCATTCGAGCAGCAGAGAGAATGAAAATTTAAAAATTTAAAAGGTAATGCTAAAGACGAAGATAAGGAGAAAGAGAAGCACACCGCACTTGCAGAATGAAACATAAACGACACAAAAAAAATCAAGGTTGAGGAAACGTTTAATGATGACAAAATAAGAAACGTTTATGCACAGCTGAATTATAGAAAGGAACACGTAACAAGACTAGGTCACATACCATAGGAATAAAAAGAATAGTAATAGTAATAGTGTTACCAGCAAAAACTATTCATTGACGAAGCGGAAGTTGTTACTATTAAGTTAAACCGAAGGAAGAAACAATAGAACGACCAAACGAAGATATATTACGAGTTATTTTACTTCTCTGCTGTGTGAAACGGGCATTGTTTTTTTTTCGTGCGAATTACTTATTTTAATTGGAAAAGAAGAGAAGAAAATACAATTCATAATGTCTTGTATCCTCCTTCTATTCTTAGAAGAAAAATTCAGAATTTTTTTTTAAATATGATGCTAATCGTTTAAATTGGACTAGTTGAGTCAAAAGGCAATTTTTTAAGTATTAACATTTCGCTAATGTATTTAGCTTCTTCAGAATAAAAAACATGTTAAAAGTTATTGACATATTACATTTAAAATATTATGGCACTTGTTGGTATTGATCTATAAATATAACAGAGATTTAATTAGGTTTGTGAAAGAATAAACTTCCTTTTGTTTGTTACCTTTTAATGAATTATTCCTATTCCTTGGTAAGTAGTTGATAAATTACTGATGTATATTAAAAATAAGCTTTCCTTGAACTTCACCATTTGCGCTAAAATTATTATGAAAATTAGATTTTATGATACCACATTAAACATTATTGTGTAACTTACGTGGGAAAATGATTTTGTTGTTTTATTGGTTATGTTTGGCAGAAATAATTTATCTCGATTAATGGTTTTTTTTATATATAAACATGATTTAGTTTCGTCTGTGTTTTGTACTACTTTCTTCTAATTTTTATATTTTTTTCTTCTTTTCTGGTTAATGGTCGTGTTCGTTGCAATACTTTGTGAGATAAACAATATTTAGGTTATTTGTTAAATGCTTAGTAATTCTTGAAAGTTTTTGCCCTTCTGGAAACAGAAAGTTTAATAAATGTTGTTTCAAGGCGGCTATTTGGTAAAAACTGACCTTTAGTTTGTAATTGGGTTTTCGTATGGAATTGGAATATTTGTTTTATAAATAGTTATATTTGGCAGGATTACTTTACCTAGATTAAGGGTCTTTTTAATCATAATTTGGTTTCGTCTGTGTTTTGTGTTTGTTTCTTTTAATTTTTATATTATTTTCCCTCTTTTCAGGTCAAAAATCGTGTTCGTTACGACACAGTGTTTGGGAGATGAACAGTATTTAGGTTATTTGTTGAAAACTTATTTCTGGAAGGTTTTTGCCATTCTGGAAACGGAAAAATTTAATAATCATTGTTTTAATGGGATTATTTAGTAAAAACTGACCTTTAGTTTGGAATTAGATTTTTGTATTGAGGTGGAGTACTTGTTTTTTAATTCTAAAAATTATTATTTGTTTAGCAAACATGATAAGGTTTGGCCATTTTGTATTTCGGTGGACGTTGTTAGTTGCATATTGTGAATAAATTTCCTTTTATCTATCTGAAAATATTGAAAAAGAACTAAAAAAAAACAAATCAATACTGCTTTCAAAAACCATAACACCCTTCAAAAATTAATCTATAAAAACTTAAAAGACAAAACAAACCCAAAATTAAAATCACATGTAATATACCAAGTCGATTGTAACGATTGTGACGTAACATACATAGGCCAAACAAAACAATACATTGAAAAACGAATGAAACAACACCAACAATCAATTAGAACTAAGATGTTAACACCTCATAAACCAAACACTGCCCTATCTGAACATGCAATCAACAACCTACACAGTTTCAATTTGAAAAGCCCGAAAATACTACAAACTGAATCACATTTAAAAAAACGCCTATTTTTGGAATGTATAGAAATAAAAAAATCACCAAATGCCATTAATTACAAAACTGACACCGAAACAGTAAACAATACTTATGACAACATCTTTAAAAAAAATTAAAAAACATTAACTTATTTATCAAAATTTTTCATCTTTCATCTCATAATTTTTTTAGAAATGGGTTTAAAATGTTAGGAATAAATAGAGAAGGAGAAAAACAAAAACAAAACAAAATCAAAAACGGAAACAAAAACTGCCAATCTGGCGTTCACCTTTTTTCAATAACTTACTAATGTAAACAAATTAAATTTTGAAAATAATACTCTACAAACCACAAAAATCATTTCAGAAAAACATAGTAATTGAATTTTCGAACAAAAGAGATTTTAACTTTTGGGATAGGACCTAATACGTCACGCACTTGCACGAAAATGTAATGGCAGATTGATGGTCTCTACTTTTAAAACACTTCATACAACTCATGTTAAATCTCCATTTCCACCCACGTAAGTAAATAAAAACTTAACTAACATACATTCTATCAAACCACTATCAATTTTAGGATACCTCCGAAGGAATCTAATAAAAAGGAAATTTATTCAGAACAATATGCAACTAACAACGTCCACCGAAATACAAAATGGCCAAACCTTATCATCTTTGCTAAACAAATAATAATTTTTAGAATTAAAAAACAAGTACTCCACCTCAACACGAAAATCTAATTCCAAACTAAAGGTCAGTTTTTACTAAATAATCCCATTAAAACAATGATTATTAAATTTTTCCGTTTCCAGAATGGCAAAAACCTTCCAGAAATAAGTTTTCAACAAATAACCTAAATACTGTTCATCTCCCAAACACTGTGTCGTAACGAACACGATTTTTGACCTGAAAAGAGGGAAAATAATATAAAAATTAAAAGAAACAAACACAAAACACAGACGAAACCAAATTATGATTAAAAAGACCCTTAATCTAGGTAAAGTAATCCTGCCAAATATAACTATTTATAAAACAAATATTCCAATTCCATACGAAAACCCAATTACAAACTAAAGGTCAGTTTTTACCAAATAGCCGCCTTGAAACAACATTTATTAAACTTTCTGTTTCCAGAAGGGCAAAAACTTTCAAGAATTACTAAGCATTTAACAAATAACCTAAATATTGTTTATCTCACAAAGTATTGCAACGAACACGACCATTAACCAGAAAAGAAGAAAAAAATATAAAAATTAGAAGAAAGTAGTACAAAACACAGACGAAACTAAATCATGTTTATATATAAAAAAAACCATTAATCGAGATAAATTATTTCTGCCAAACATAACCAATAAAACAACAAAATCATTTTCCCACGTAAGTTACACAATAATGTTTAATGTGGTATCATAAAATCTAATTTTCATAATAATTTTAGCGCAAATGGTGAAGTTCAAGGAAAGCTTATTTTTAATATACATCAGTAATTTATCAACTACTTACCAAGGAATAGGAATAATTCATTAAAAGGTAACAAACAAAAGGAAGTTTATTCTTTCACAAACCTAATTAAATCTCTGTTATATTTATAGATCAATACCAACAAGTGCCATAATATTTTAAATGTAATATGTCAATAACTTTTAACATGTTTTTTATTCTGAAGAAGCTAAATACATTAGCGAAACGTTAATACTTAAAAAATTGCCTTTTGACTCAACTAGTCCAATTTAAACGATTAGCATCATATTTAAAAAAAAATTCTGAATTTTTCTTCTAAGAATAGAAGGAGGATACAAGACATTATGAATTGTATTTTCTTCTCTTCTTTTCCAATTTGCACCTAAATACAGCTGTAACAAAAAATTTACACACTTATTTTAATATTATTTACATATATGTCTAGCCAGTTTGTGCTTGCAACGGCAGTTGTGACGAGTTTTGAGGCACACGCGAGTTAAATTAAAAGCTGATGAAAACGCGCAAAAGATAGAATTTGCAGAGTAAAGGTTTCTATACCACAAGGCAAATTATGCACTTTAAGTAAATGCTATTGTATCAGCGCACAGAATAAGAATACAATTGAGAAGCAGCCAAGGGATTTCATTACGTCTTGATTTTTGCGTGACGTAATCTACCAGAGAGCCAACGTAGCCAGCAGCCAGGTATTTTCCCACCGTATTCGTAGAAAATTGCCATGCGTTGCGCCGTTGAAGGACAATGTTACAAGTTTGTGCGACTGCTGCTGTTCCTAACCGCGAGCTTAAGGTAACCTGATATAGGAGATGATTGCAGTTTGAGCGCTAAGCGTTTGCACCAGGCTGTGTTGTGAAGATTTTGCGACAGCAATGGTATGCAATTAATAGATAAATGAATATGTGGGCAGATTGCTACGCTGGATTTCTATACATCAAATCGTGACGGCCGATTTTTTATGCATTTTAGTGCATATGAACGACAGCTATTTTGGCCGCTTTGCGTTAATAATCCATTTTTAGTTAAATCTATGTGTTTATACTATTTATTGATGACGATTTATTCTAGGGTTTTATTTAACTGTCGCTGGTGTTTTATGTGTGCATTTACAGGATCTGTATGTCGATGTTTATTTGGTGAGCAAATTCGCATATTCCTTGATTTCAGCACCTGAGAATGCTACAGGCTTCCTGTTTTTGGCAGCACTAATGATGCTTTCTATCCACAAGTTGAGGTAAAGTAACAGTTACATTTGTACTGAGCTAACCAAACCAACAAAAAGGCAACTAATTTATAAAAACAGTAGAGCGTACGAAACCTCTCATCACAATTTAACGCCCCAACAAAAGGGCTATCAAATGCCTCATTGCATGTGCTGCGTCCTCAAAATTTTAGCAATCACTGTAATAGAGCACCTGGATTCAGCGAATTTGAACAGTTTGGAAACACTGTGGATGCTAGTCCATTCTCATATGTTTCTCAGGCACGACATTCGTCTCCTGGCCGCTTTTAGTTTAGTACTGTTGAGTGTGTGGTATGTTTGGTAGCAGCGAGAGCTTGCGGTTAATTACTTTTATTACACTTTCCTCGCTCTATTAATGGTTCTCAACATCGAAAGTTGAAGGAGGCTAAAGATAATAGTGATGAAATAGTAATTTTTGTACTCACTGCGTAGGAAATGACATTCCGCGCACTCTAGTGGCAAGCGAAACGTCAATTTCCCGATCTACTTAACCAGGAAAAATAGCAAAAAGCACTGGCCCTCTCATGCATTTTAGAAAATAATCGTCTTTACAATAATAAAATTTAATTTATGAAGTACCATTTCCGCGATTTTCATTTATGAAATGTAACAAATTGAAGACTAATCATTAATAATAAAATTTACATATTTGCTAGTGCCATCTATCGGAAATGCGGCGATTTATTTGATAAACTATTTGCACCAATTTGCCAATTTCTGATTGATTGCAATCAAAGCAAAAACGTGATAAAACTAAAGAAATTATTCCTAATTGAAATTAGTTTATTGAAAATAAGGTAAGTGCTTTTGAACTACACTATTTTATATCATTTTATAACAATTTGATTACTATTTTAGGTTATGAAACAACGTAAATCTTAACAATAAAGTTGATAAGTAAATAAATATCAATTACAACGTGAACATTGATAATAGACATTTATCGGACAATTTGTACAATTTGAAATCGAAATGCTAGGATGAGTTTGATTTGTAACGTCGACAGAAGTTTCCGCTGTCTTCGTTTCAGTTGCCGAAGATGGTCCTGCCGCTGGATGCATTAATTTTTCTGCCAAACTTATTTTGCCTTGAAGAGAGTCCTCTACGTAACCTTCAGCTACAGCTGAAGATTTCCATCCCCCTAGCCTTTTGACTGACAATAAATCGCCACCATGGTTCGCAAGCAAAGTGGCTGAACTTCTTCGGAAGCAATGCCCTGTATATTCAGCAGGACTATCTAACCTGAGATATTCAGCTATTTTTGATGGAATTTTGCCGAATGTGTTGAGACCAACTGGCGAATTAATACATTTACCATCACGGTAGGTTAAAAAGAAACGTTTATTTGTCAGTGGTCTTAAATTTTTATATTTTAGGAGTAAGGCAATCCAAGAAACATCAGTAACTGCAAATCGTCTGCTAACGTTGGTTTTTGTGACAGGTATGGTCACAAATACTGCGTCTGTTTTAAACTCGATGTCATCAATAGACATTTTACACAATTCCTCACGGCGGCATGCCCCAGAAATACCCATTATTAATACAACCTAAGTTGAAATGTAATATTTATGTTAATGTGTGAATAAATAAATAAAACAAAATGTTTACCTTCATTAACAGGAACGAAGGATCTGGCGATTCATTAATAAATTTTCGTATCTGTTCATCATCTAATACTTTTGACTTTTTGGGGTTTTGATTTTCTGTTTGCCTCTTTAAAAATGCTATAAGCTTCGCAAATTTGGAAATGTTTATATTGTTGTTGACTTCTTACTTCGAAAGGCTTGAAAATAAGCCAGCAAGCAATTCTCAGTATAATTAACTATATTTTTTGATTTGCACCACTGAACAAATTTGGAATGCACTAGTTCATACCTGTGCTTTGATTTTACTGGCAATACATTTTGAATTGCCACAGTTGCAGCTTCCCGAATTTCAGGAGGTGTACAAGAAAATTCATCTGCCATTCTTCAAGATTAAAAATACGAAATGTCAGTCGACAACTGCATAAAACAATTGATATCAACCTACTTTGTTTTTTAGCTACCTCAATTGGCTTGAAAATACGAGCATCCGCTTGAAATTCTAAATTACTAATTTCAGTTTATGAATGTCTTTTTGTTCATTACAAAAAATATTGTACAAACCTTATGCGAAAAAGCTTAGACCGCGCATTCGCGCATATGAAGGCATTCGCTCGCTAGCGCTCGCTCATGCTTCAACACAGCGCTCATGCGGGGAACATCGCTTTCCCGCATTTGGTTTGTAAATTACTATTTTGTATTAAGTGCGCGAATGAGTGTTTTTTTTATGGCGCGTGAGAATGCCAATTTTCGCCAAGACCGTTAAGTCGAGGCAGAAAAGTCATTCAAATGCGCCATAAAAACACGAATTTTGCCACGAAATACAAACAACGTTTTTCTACAGCCGTCAAAAAAAGAATAAAAGATTCTCTGCAACAAAATCATACGTATATAGCAAATAAGTAGAGTAATATTATTATGTACGTAACAGTTTTATATGTGTTGTAACTAAGGAAATGGTGTTCCAAAACCATTTTATCACTACTAGCCGTGAAGAAATATTATTTTTTCACGTGTTAAAAAAAGTTAAACTTCGCGTATCTATAGCGATGCATAAATGTCACGTTTTTTTGACGGCTGTAGAAAAAATCATTATTCACTCTTTCTATATTGACACACAACTGCACACGCAAAGCAGTAATCAGATCAGAATAGAATCGTTTAACGAAAGCTTATATCCGAAGTTGGATGGCGTAGCTGAGAGAGGTGAAGTGGAAGAAAACATTGCATTGAAACGCAGAAACTAGACCACCACGAACCTGAAAACTATTTAAAGCATCGTTATATACTGTTTGAAGCTTTGCGGTTACTCGAATTGCTCTTGTTAACATAGATTTTCGGCTTAAACTGCTTCGTCTTTGTGAGCAACCACCCATCATTTCCCGGCTTAATGTGCGTTTCACCTTGTTAACTCGTGCAAGGATCCATGAGACGGCCATGCTCTTTGGTGGATCGTGTTCGAGTACCTTGAAAACGAGAATACTTAGGCAAATTTGGCCTTTTTGCCACATTGACTAACGTTCCGCAAGACCTTGCAGCTTGCATCATCAGAGTGAAAGTCGCACTAAGAACTGAAGGTCGGTGTGGAGCGGAACGGGACGGGACGGAAAGGGAAGGGGTTGGGATGGAAGGGGAGGGGACGGGACGGGACGGGACTGGACAGGACGGGACTGGACGGGAAAGGACGAGACGGAAAGGGATGGGACGGGACGAAACGGGACGGGACGGAAAGGGAAGGCAAGAGGTGGGATGGAAGGAAAGGGAACGGGACGGGACGGGACGGGATGGGACTGTACGGAGACGTGGACGGAAAAAGTGACGGGGACGGGGATAGGATGGGATGGGATGGGATGGGATGACAGAAAATAATTGGTCATTATTTAATTCACAAATAACGCACCTCGCGCGAACGAAGTCGCGGGTAACAGCTAGTTCTTTTATAAAGTAGGATCGCTCCTTGATCTGACGAAATGAAGGTTTTATGAAAACTTTTTCAATTTAACATATTTCAAAAGAAATGCGAAAAACTTGCTGAACGAGCTTTCAGGATTTTCCATAGATTGAAAAAAAGATCACTTATAGACTCTGTTAGTTACATTCTAAATTAATAGTTAAGTTCTATCGACTGAAGTTTCCAATATCAAGGGTGGCCATCCATGAAAGTCAAAGTTATTTTGTAGGGTACGATTCAATGGGCAGTATAAACGAATTTACAATATGAAATATAAAATTCTGTGTAATTATGTGATTTTTTCTTATAAAGTAGTTACTTGTTTTAAAATATTTAAGAAGTAATACTTTGATGTTAGAATTCAGCGTTTTGATTTTTAAGTAAGTAGACCGAGTGTAATAATATGCTAAGCGAATGTAGCACAGTCATCAAATGCAATATGATTTCTATTAGGTTTACTTTACGCCAGTTATCAGGCAAAAATCATAGCTAAGGTAATAAAACTCAAATCATGAACACAAGTTTGTTAAAACGTAGTGATATTTTAATGAGTTTACGAGCAAGAAGAAACATTTTTTTTCGTTTTCAAAAATTACTTTCAAAATTTTATATACACCTTAGGTTTTCTCTCTGTATAGTCTACAAATTCTTGGGATTTTAAAGCTCAGTTCGGCCGCTTTTGATGTGGCCGTAACGCATTTGTGCGACGATGCATTGCTCTGCTGCAGAAGTACTCCTTTTCGCAGTAAACGGTGCTTTATCTTGATTTGCTCCAGCAATATGGTCAGAAGGTCGCAGCAACACGCACCTATAGCTACAATTAGCTTGCCGACAGTTGCGTTCTGAACCTCTTTGTAGGCGTAGTGTTGGAGTAATGTCTCTATATAGCGGCCTAACAGGCTTAATTTTATAGTAGAGTCTCCCATTATCCATATTATGTCCACTATCTTCACTAAATGCAGCGAGGTTTCTATCAAAGTTTACATTGTTCGACCAGGCAGTCGATTTGTTACTTTTTTATACACAAATTCTGATGGGGGCGTCGTTTTCCTAAATGCTCTAATTTTGATAGAAAGTATTAATTTTGCCCTCCTCTTCTTCTTCTTCTGGGTCGTCCATCTTCCTTAAGCGTTTCTAGGTATTTTCAACACTAATTTCCACTTCTAGGTGGTGGTTTTACGGAAGATGATTCCCAATTTTCTGTCCAGCGTTATGATAGTCTGTCCAATAATTGTCGTCTACCTGATGGTATCTGTGTTTTTGCTATTTGTGGTAGTCAGTCGCTGCATTCCTTTCTTCTTCTTTAACGCATTTTGATATTTTTTGTATGTTGTATTCACTTGGTTCACTTGGTTCGCTATTTGCTCTCACTCCATCGTGTATCCACCTAATGATCCTCAAGTCGCGCAATTTCGGTATTTATCACGTTCCTTTGGCATCAGCTCTAGATTCGGCTGCATATGTAGTTATGTCTAACAGAGCTTTTACGGATTTTTGTTATTCCCGATGGCCATGTAATATTGGCTTCATCAGTAAACTTCCCTTGGAAATCGTTGTTCCCAAGTGATTTTGTTATTTCAGACACTTTTTTATAGTTTTTCTTGTGTTTCCTTTAGATTATGATCCATGTTGTGGGCGAATCTCCTACACAATTATTCTCTTATTTACTTTCTGTTCATATTTCTGGTGTTTATAGCTCGTACGTACTTCCCAAAATCATCTTTCTGTCCTCAAAGAATGGACAAAGTTGGCGAATTTGGTGATAATAAATCACTGTGTCTCTAGTTTTTTCATCTACAGTTGCATCTTTATCTTTAGTGTCTATGAATCTCAAGTACATATATTTCTCAGTCTCCTAACTGTTTTCATTTTGTTAAATATTTGTCATGCCGAGTGAATTTCAGGTCAACTTACAAGATGAGTAATAAAAACAGACATAGGACAACGAAGATGGAATTTACAAGGAGATGGTTAACACAGCTAAATACTAATGACAATATGCTGGGTGTTTGTAATTGTCTGTGATCGCAGTAACCATGAAATTAGATTGATAAAAATAGTAACCACTACTATAAAAATTTAAGGTTAGGTGTGCAATAAACATAAACATTATAAGTAGTGCTACTTACGTAGGTATGTTTCCTGTATTTCCTTTTAAACTTCAGAAAACTTTACAAGAAAGAGGAAAGGGAAGTTGATGTATCTATCGTTTTTAATAACATTTTAAACAGATTGCATTTTCAAAAAATTTTTGTTATTGCAAATTACAAAGGAGAGAGGACTACAAGAAATGTTGAACATGGTGTCCGTTCTCCGTAAGACTCAATCGAACCCTTCTTTTTTAATTTTCAAACAAATGTTACATTTCTTGATTAATGTTGTTACAGGAGTTGATAATTTTGAAATGTTCATCTAAATAGATACACTGTCTTTGAGCTAGCTAAAAATGGAAAAATCACAAGGAAAACGAAACTTACAGCTTTCTTAATTAATCAATTCAAATCAATTGCTCCTCCGAGAATAGTATATTATACATCAAGGTAGCGAAGCGCAGTATTATAACCTGAGCGCATATTAGATACTGAGCGCGCAGCGCGAAGTATCTAAAGCGCGAAGGTTATAAGAGGATTCGCTACCGTGGTGTATATACTATTTTTTGTACTACCAAACGGCTTAATACCTAAATTCTGTCAACCTGACAATACAGCTCTTTAAAACGTCAAAATTAAAATAGTCATATTTGGTAACTTAGCAATTTATTAGTTACCACGGTGAAAATTGTTTATTTTACTTTCTCTCCCTTGGTGGAGAAAATCAACTTCACGACCTAAAAATAGGCCAATAACGATGCGTTCTGAGACTAGTAGTGCATTTATTTTATTTATTTAGCGTATGGCTTGTTTGGCCGACAAAAATTTATTACTACGGGCAGATTTTAACCTATGTTCACCTGGTTGCTAAGAAGGCTGCTAACCCACTCAACTAACTAGGTAATAATAATGATTATTTAAAAAGTTCGCGTGTAACATAATCTGCGTATCAGACGTACTAGAAACGTTACCTAATTGCAAGGAAACGATTGGTAGTGTATTTTACAATATATGGGGTTATCATAAAGTAAGAGATATACTTTAACTTATTATAACTTTTTAACAAATCAAGCTAACAACAAAAAGTAAACAAAATCTAATTGCTTTAGGAATGGGATTTTATTGTATCTATGGAAAACAAAAGCGTTGTCATGACAATTGTTGACACGAGTTTATTTTCAAATTAAGACTCAAGTAAACCTAAAGTTCTAACGACTCAAACTGTAATAGCATGGATCTACAAACAAGAATTGGTTTAGCTCAGTGTTATTATGAATGCGGTAGAAATTACACCGCTGGAGAAGATTTCGTACGTTGCCACCTACATCATCTAAGGCAGACTGAAGATCATTATAAAATGTTTCTTTTCTGTGTACCAACTCATCATCATTGGGAGCATATATCCCAAAAAGAGCTAATTTACTTCCCATAATGTGCATGTGTACTTTGATTATACGTTCATTTATGGCTTCAAAATTGGTAATGTTCTTCTTATATTTATTTTTAATTAACAATGCTACGCCTCTTTTAGCTCTTTCCTCTTTTGGTACGCCACTAAAGAGATGTATATATCCGTTCTTTTCCTCACTACCCCAACCTTTCTTTTTTGTTTCAGTAATCGCCAGAATATCAATTTTAAACTTTTTAACTTCTTGTAAAACTTCGACCATCTTATTATTAATTCCTTGAACGTTCCACGTTGCCAAATTCATTGTCCGTTGTCTTAGCCTAATTCGTCTTAGATTGTGTCCATCCAATTTCCGAGGCTCTAGTCTAGAGTTTTTTGCATTTGTAATTTTTTACGGATGGTGAGGTGCAGGCCCATCCCAACCCCCAACTTGGAGGACCAGTGTATCTCTCTTAGTCTGTCTTCTCTCCAAGATCTATTCGGCATAGTTATACCTGCCAGTAGCTGTGCTACCACCGACATAGGTTCTAGGGTCCTTAAAGCACGCAAGCCCTACCGCCACGTCAAGGCGCAGATACCATCGGAGGGTTCTCCTACATTCTCTGTTATCTGCTTCATAGTAAATAAGTTATCCGAACAAGATCTACCAGCTCTAAATCCACTCTGTTCTTCTTCGTCATGGTATTCATTTTCTATTAAATCTTGCACAATTCGGCTATATAGTCGGCTCACCGTGCTAGTTACTCATATCCCTCTATAATTGCCACAATCTTGTTTGTTTCCTTTTTTGTGTATTGAAGATATATATGCCACTTTCCATGTTTCTGGTACCTCCTGTCCATTTATACATTCTTCAAATATGTGTGTTAGGATTCTAAATAGTTTTTGAGTGCCATTTTTTAGTAACTCAGCATAAATTCCCTCGGGACCTCAAGATCTTCCATTCTTTAATCTGATTATTGCTCGTATCACAGTGTCCTCTCCAATTTCTATTCTTTCGCCTTCAATGTTAACTGTAGTTCTTATATCATTGTCGTTTAAGAATTGCGGCCTTGTCTCTGTTAATAGCTCTTGATAGTGCTTTATCCAAGCTTCCTCTGAAATTGTATTTATAATTGTAGTTTTCTTTTCTGTTGCTTTTACATTCCTTATAAATTACCACACTTCCGTGCATTTCCTTCCACCTATGTACGTACTGATTTCTTGACACTTCCTATCCCATAGTTTGTTTTTCTCCGCTATTATTGTTCTTCTTGTAATTCGTTTAATCTCGCTATAGGCCTCTTTGTCTTCTTGACTATTAGTACTTAGCGATCTTATATACAGAGCTTTCTTTCTTTTCACTAGGTTTTCAATTTCTTCAGTCCACCAGATTTTTTTGCTTATTTTTGTACTTCTCTGTCCCAAAGTTTCGTTTGCTGCCTGATGAATACTGTGAATTACATTTTGGTATGATTCTATCAGAGACAAGTTATTAGAATCGTTTAAGTTATGATCTAATCTTTGTTGGTATAAAGTTTTAGTACTCTCATGATATAGGTTGTCAAGCTTGTGCTTAGGATAATCGGCATATTCATCACTATTAAGCTTATCATTTTTTGTTTCATTTATTTGATCTATATTCTGACACCATGGTATAAATATCTTAGATTTTACTATATAATGATCCGATCCACAGGTGACACCTCGTTGTACTCGAACATCCTGTAGTTTCAGTTTTGTATCCTGTATCACTATTATGTAGTCAATGATTGATTTTAACTGGCGTGTACGTTGTTCCCAGGTATACTTGTAAATCATCTTGTGTTTGTAAAATCCATTTGATATTTTTAATTTGTTACATTCACAGAGATTAATTGATCTTTCTCCGTTGTTATTAACGATTGGTTCTCCAAATGGACCTACTAGTGGATTATTAATTTTTGCACCTGTGTTACCGTTAAAATCTCCCAATATTAGGATTTCTCTAGATAACCGAACATCTAGTGTAGCTGCATTTAACTGTTCAAAAAATTGATCTTTGACTGCTACGTGCTTGTCATCTGACAGTGCGTATACTGCAAATATTGTTAATCGTTTCCCTAGAATATTTACGTTGACTTTTATCATATTTTCATTTATTGCTTCCCAATTAGTTATTTTATTTTTATACTTCTTTTTCAGTAATAGTGAAACTCCTCTCTTTGCGCGCTGATCCTTCTGTACTCCACTAAACAGATGTATGTAATCGCCCACTGTTTCTATTCCTTTACCTTTCTTTTTCGTCTCTGTTAAAGCGACAACGTCCATATTTATTTTGTCTATTTCTAATACTATTTCTAGCAACTTTCCACGGCTACTTTGTACTTTCCACGTTCCACAATTCACAATCCTTTTCCGCGCTTTTTGTCGTTTACCATTAGGACAATCCATTGTTCCGAGGCCTTTTCTAGGCTTTTTAGTGAAAATTTACTTTTTACGAGTGATGGGGGACTGGCCCATTCCCAACCTCCAACCTGGAGGACCAGGATCTTTGATTTTGGGGTGAATCCCTAGACGGATTGTTGATACGCAACTAAGAGATCCATCTTCCCTTTTATTATGTTAGCTCATCTGCCTCCTCTGTCGTTGGAGCTACAAGAATTAAAAGACAATATTACTGAGAAAATTGGTGCAATTCAGCCAGAAATGTTACGAAATGCTGTGTACAATTTAGAGGAACCGTTGCTGATCTTACAAGATCAAAATGGAGGTCATATTGAATATTTGCGGTAACTGTGTTTGGGCATACAAAATCTCATTATTTAAACAATTAAATATCGTTTAGTTTTTGTTATTAACTTAATTTGTTAAAAAGTTATAATAAGTTAAAATATATCCCTTACTTTATGATATATATAAAAGTTTAGCTGAAATTGAAAAGTTTGTGCCGAGAAATTTTGGGGATGGAGCTTAAGTAAATGTCGAAAATGAAGAAGCAGTGTTCAACTTAATAGATGAAAATGTCTTCGTAACTTTTGAGATACATTAGGCCTTCACAAACTACAGTATACAGCTATTAAATAAGCAGAATTTCAAAAGATATCATCATCATAAGGTTTATTGGTTGCTTTTAGGTGAAGGCAAACACCGTCTGGAATTATGTATCTGGCTCTGTTTAGGAGAAAGGCCCAATTTTTTTCAGCACATGCTATGGACGAATAAAGAAACATTGAGGAGAAACGGAGATGTAAGTGGAGACATTTACATTACCGGAGTGACGACAAATCACATATGACAACAGCAAAATTCCAAAACAAACTGAGTGTTAATTTACGATGCGATGTTTTACAGAATTGGGCTCTGTAGGCTTTTATTTCTAGTGCTGTATGAGAGTGAGGTTATCATTTCAGAAGACGTATACATTCTCATTGAAAATAGAGCAGAACATATTTACTATAATTTTAAGTAACTACCTTCTTTGTTGCCAACTTTTCAGAAGGGCCGAAGCTTTATTATAATTTTGTAAATACTGAAGACAGTTTGTTATAATACTTAGTTATTAGTGGTTATACTTTCTATTTCAACATTTTTAAGCAAAACGTGCACATACGATCGCGTCTACGGTTCTTCAGTTCAGATTAAAGGGTAAAAAGTGCGTAGTCGGCAGTTAGAGGTCATCTAAGTGTGCATATATTCTCTGGTAACCTGTAACTTTTTCAGGGATTCGACTTATTCAGATACGATAAGGATTTAAATAAGCACATCTTTGAAGTGTCTTGACGTATCGCATCTTTGAGATAATCTGAGGCACTTCTTCTTTGATATTGGTCGGATTTGGAGCTTGGCCTGCTTTCCGTCAAATAGGTTTGTCTAACTCACCTCACATTCACACTAATAAATTTTGGGATCGGTCGATATTGGGAGAACCACCCGGAGAGAAGTAACGACTGCACCTGCGTTCAGTTAAGTTATAACCATATAATATACTACGGCGAATTGAAGTATGCATGTTGAGGGTTTACATTCGTATGTATTTGCTTCGCATAGAATTCTGCTTGATATAAATAGTTTCCGTTCGAGTTGGCGTCAAATTGTGACAGAATTTTGACCCAAAACCGTTCTCAGCCGATAACGAGTTAGGCTCCGTCTTCTATTGTTGTGTTTATTTATGCGCCTTACTTGCGTTACCAGATCTTTTTCGGACTAGTAGTAGCTGTAAGTTGTAAATTATGCCAGAGGACGTAATAACCGTTCTTGTTACTGTATTATAACTTTGACGGCCAGTTTTAAATTCCCTTTGCATGTTGGAATGCTTTCCACGTTTAGATCACCAGATGGCATTTCTCGAAATAAAATCTCTCCAGTAGGGGGCGATACGGTCCTATATTGATGCATGACGAGCAAACAAAAATATAAGGTTATCTACCCCGCCCTTCGCTAAGCTATGAGGTCTCTTTAGCCCTATTGCGTGTCATTATCTTAAAACCGTCAAGCTCATATCTGTTAGGTTAAATTAAGCGTGTTTAATTTTAAAAATTTTTTTAATATGACACCCTGTATCTTAGTAATTTTACAAACTTTAATTTTTTAGGCAAAAGTAAGCTAGCAACTAGTACAGCCAAATTAACTGAAAAATTAAATTGAACATATGAGTTAGAAGAGCCTTTTTAATTCTAAAACGAAGGCAACCTGATTGTATACAATAAATGTAGTTGTTTATAGAAAACTTCCCTTTACAATTCCTTAAAGGTTAAAATTTTGGCACAAGCTGATGAGCCTTGTTTACTCCCAATAACCACCCGGATTTGTTTCGGAAACATAGCAATGGAGGTCGATACAACCGCTGAATGCTATTTGTAGGTAGTTGAAGTTTGTGGCTCGTTCTACTACATTGCTGTCTAGTTTTAACTTGGTAACTAGTGACTCTGTACTTATTAACGTAGAATTTATTTTATTCTTAAGTACAGTCACATTTCACTAACTATAAGACGTATGGATTAATATTATCGCTATTCTCTGATCCTGTAAGGCAGAGAGCATCATCAACATGACAAATTACTACTATTTTTGTTGGCTGGAAAATGTACAGCCATTAGCTTTACATCTTCTACTATTTACCCCATACGTAACTCAAATAATCTGCGAATCTATGAAAATTTTGGTTTCCTTTTGTTGTCTCTATTTATCACAACTGTCAAGCTTTATATAGATGTTTACGGGCTAAAAACGTCACCTTGTGGTCTAAGTAATTTATGAGCGTCTGTACCTCGCCGTGATTTTCGTCTCGATGGTCGGCAACGTGGCCTGTTGTAGGCGTTCGGTGGTTAAGTTCAGCGTCTTTCGCGTTCCTACTATTAAAGAACTAAGATAAGCTGAGTTGTAATTTTATTGGAATAACTTTTGTGCACCTAGTACAAGTTTTGGTATGAAATCTCATTGCACTCAAGTTTACGTGGATTTGGTCATTGCAAGTGTATTTTCCGCGTCTCTATGACGGTTTAGGTCACCCACAATTTTCCTTTAGCCTTGACTTTATCGCGGAGTAAGTTCTAATTGTCAATCAGACCCGTTCTTTCGCTTTACCAGCTGTGCTTATGTTAGCCGAATCTGCAGATTTTTATATCACTGCGAAGATGTGTTCCACATAAACTGAGATTTGGTAATATAACCTCATTTATCGTATGAGCACGTGGTCTTTAGGTTTATTTTTGAGTACTAGTAGTTCTCTTCGTATCACGTTGCACCGTTCTGCACGTGTAATTACGAGTTCCGGGGTCCTGTTGGTTTGCATGCTGTGAAGGGTAGCGTTTCGTAGATTTTTGGGACATCGAGTTGCTGTGAATGTTATGCGACCAATTAGCAGTTGTAAATTCCAGAATTTTGTTGTCGTCGAGCCATGTTTAATGGCTGCTGGTTGTAAACACCAGCCTGTGACTATGTAGTGATTATAGTTTGAGAATAGTTGCAGAGCCCACAAATTTGAAAGTACTTTTATACAATCTAAATCGTGTATGAGCAGATAATAAACTATCAATTAAGCTGATTTTAAAATAACATATTGTCAGCATCGCTAACGACAATTTTAAGAACTATTGTAAAACGAATAAATGTCACAAATACACATTAGAGAAACACCTGGTCGAGCTTAGAAGTTTCAGCAATTTTACATTCAGATGTTGCATTATTCGGGAAACATGCAGCGAAAATAGAATGCATGTTACTGAACAACTTAGCAGATGCATGTATTCCGGTCTAACTTTATATTCAAACATATAACTTTGCTAAGTAAGACGAACGGCTGTTTACTGGTCGCCTTCTCCCAAGTCTCGCAACTGCAACTGAAGCTAACGAAGTTAACCTGAAACTTGCTTTTCAGACCACAATAATAGCGCGACACTTAAGCTATCAACTCGGCGAACCAAAGCTGGGCGGAGAACTAGATTTGATCGAGCCAAAGTTTATTGTGCAGCACAAAGTGTACCGCGTGCTGCGGAATTGAGAACAAACTTTCTTTTGCCACAAATGTCAGTGTAGCATAAACAAACAAATGTGTTCCTACATAGATCAAGATTTAATAAAGTTTATGGGGCAGATGGAGTCAAAAATATGAAACAAACAATCGCCGTACAACCGCTGAGTCTAATAATACAATGATACTTAAAACCCTTACTTTTAGAATTTGTCTATGGCTTGAAGTTTTTCCTGCAGAGTGGCGATTGCAGATTGTGCTACCAACAACAAATACTCAGCAAGATTCAGCCCCAAACCAAAGTTTATCAATGACTCTTACCAGCTTCAAATCGTACCAAATGATCGTGCAGGCTACATGGATATATTAGAGAGCCGACTTTACTGTAGAAGACGACGTGTTGGTCTTATTTTTCTATTACTATTAAAAAGTATTCAAAATTAGGAGGGACGCCAACGAGTCTTTGGACATCCCATAAATTTATAATCTTGCGAGAACAGTTAAACTCTTGAAGATGCCTTGTGTAGCCGACTCGCTACGACGTAAAACAGACTTGAAAATGGAACAATACCTCAATAGCTTGCATTAGCCATACACAAAATATTAACAAGTAATACAAGGCTTATATTAGTTAACGATAATACAGACAATACAGAATGTCACATAATTTTAGAATCAGCATTCGTACAGCTTCCAGGAGAGACTTTATATCATGATTTGAAAAATACTGATATACCATTTTGCGGTGATGCCACAAGCAAGCAAATCGTAACATGCCAAATTACAATGTTGACGCAAGAAACCAAAGAAAGTATGCTAATTACAGCTTTATGGTGATGTTGCAGAACTTATAGCATACCACCACATACGTAAGAGTTCAAAATGTTTCAGTAAATGTACCAGCGATTTTTGGCTAACTCGAAGATGCCTAAAAAGTTTGTAGCTTCAAGTTCACAGAGTAAAAACAATTATGCAAGTTCTTTTTACGTTGCTGGGCATAAAATCGTGTGTTAATACTCCCAGAACCCCAAGGCGGCGTTGACGAAGCAAAATGTATCGGACAGTTGTAATTTCGAAAAATTGTTGCGGGGTGGCAACTGGGACCCTTGGAAAACCGAAGCGGGGCCGCAACATAAATTCTTGGCAACCACGACAGGCAAACTCGGTAAGAACTGCTAATTCAGCATCTCATACAAGCTAATAGATGGATCGGTGTTAGGATCTACTCCCACTATAAACTAAAAGCTTCCATCATTGCAATTCAAACCGCAGCACTACTTGAATCTGCGACTAAAGTGTAGGGTAGACCAAAACCAGTAATCTGCGATAAGGATGACCTATATAAATTCACCATCAATCATTAGACAAATCGTTAGTAGGCGACCTGCAGATTAGGCTAAGTTCGACAACAAATTTTCTGCCTGAGAATATCTTGAAAGGTACTACTAGAGAGCGAGGCAAGGACGGTTAACACGCAGGTGCAACGGCAACTCGAATAATTGGCCCATGAACGCTTGACAACGGATTGATATCCCGCGGTCGGCGCTTAAAGGACGATCAAAACCAGCATTCCATTCCAGAATTACTGCGTTCAGACAGAGGTGCCCAAAACGTATAGAAAAGTGGGGCGATCTGAAACGCCTAAAAACCGTTACGCTATATAAACGCGACAATTAGTAACAAGATACATACACCTACACGATCGCAAACTATGCGAAAGTCAACGGAAATCCGCTGTGCAATACTCGCAGTGGAACACAGTACCAATTCATTAAGTATGAATAAGCATAGTACTGGTGGTGTCGGCAAAGAAATTAATAAAATAAGAAGAGAGAAACATTGCTCTATTAGCAAGAAATGGAAGACTGGTACTAGGAAGAAAGCCGCTAGGAAGATCGCCAAAGAAATGAAAGGATGGCAACATACCTCACAGGAAAATGCACCCAAATGTCGTATACAGCATACTAAAAAAAATAGTTTTGAAATATTTCGTACTACACAAAAAAATTGCAATAGCTCTCAATAACTCTAAATGAGCATGCTCTTCATTCTAATATTTCAGTTTGATTGTGCTCTGTAGTTAAGTATGCTGTAATTACTGAATCACGTTGAAATATTTATAGTCAAATCTAGGCAGAGGACATTATAAGCAGCACACGATGCATGTAATTTTTGTACTTGTAGTAGTTCTTAGTATTTGTAAATAGTAGTTATTAAATATCAATAAATTTTAGAAAATGTATTTAGTTGCTTCTCTTTTTATTATTCTTACTAAGAGTTAATTTATTTATTTTTTATTGTTTTACAATTAACATAACTCTTTAGAGAGAATTATTTGTGTGAGTCATTTGAAATGTAACATATTGCAATGCATTTACAGCAAACTTAAAACCTATGTTAAGTATATTTGGATTAATTTTGTCAGAAACTTTACCGAAAATTCCAAATTTGATATTTCAGAATACAATAACTAAGGTAATTTTACAAAATTCTCATAAAACATTTTTCCCGCTGCTGATCATGTAAGTCAGTGATACAGCCTTAGTAACAAAACGTGTAAGTCGGTGATTATAGTTGTTTACTGCTTTTCCTTCACAACGGAACTTAATATTATTGTTAAGTTCCTAGGATAATAACATTAACAACGCAAGATGCAGACTTAGACGTTTTGTTTATAATTGCAAGTGTTTAAGTGACATGTGACACTCACAGGTAACGCGACTCACGAAAATTAATACTGGTGACAGGTGACACATCAATCGATTTTTTCAAAAATCTAGGAAAATTTCGATAAGCAGCGGGAAAAATATAATAAGATAACTCGGAATGTATCGACTATTAACATTTTCGGCAGGCATCAAGCCGCGGCTTTGCCTTGGCTTGTACTTGCCTACCTCAAATGTTAATAGGGCCTTACATTCCTTGTTACTTAAATAGCTATAATTTATTCTTGATAAATATGAATTTATTTTCTGTCACATATATATAGTTATATATATATAAAGCTTGCGTCCATTACACGTTATCATCACCGATAGTATTTAATTCAGTGACACAAATTCATTGGTACACCGCTACATGATACTGTGCCACTGTTTAACGGAAACGTCATGAACTTTACTACTACAGCATAGTGTCAGTGGCTTCCTTTGGTCTTTATGTGTTTAAATACTGAATACATACTGAAGAATGTGTCTAAGATGGATGATGAGGAGATGGATACTGGAAGAGCATCAGAAAAGTAGGTGCACCACCCAGTCTAAACGTGTTAAGCCATTTTGCCGTCGGCAGTAATTTGAATTACACTTCACGCCTTTAGGGCCGTTTAGTTATATCGAAAACCTATTTTTAACTTTTTAGTCACAAACGCAAGCTCATTCCGTGCTCATTCGTTTCCGAGTACCCTGTATGTAGACGCGCTTGGATCTTTTGGAACACCCTTTTGAACGCGTGTGACGGCGAGGCCTAGCGCTCTCTTTGTCACCGGAACGTATTTGTTTTATTGGGCGCATCGCCATTGGCTGTCGAGAGTCACGTGGTAACGCCGTTTTGGCTCACGCCACTTCCGGCGTCGTAACGCTTCTTGCTTGGCAGTTGATCTCAGGCAGCTGAAGACAACAGTGAGTGATTGTGTTACCGTGGGAGGCGTTCTCTTGGGTCTCGGCGCTTGAGGGTGCCTGCCGTTGGTTGTTTGTGTCGTTGCAGCGAAGGCTAGTTGTGTTTCCCGTGGGTATTCTTATGTTTGCAAGCAGAGTAGAGTCGGCAGGAAGCTCTTGTGCGTGACGCACGTGTCGTTTTGTGAGCGCGTTTTCCTTGGCGTCGTTGTTGGGGGCTACGTCCGGCCATGTCGTGAAAAGAAGTGGTTCTTTCATTCCTACAAGTTGTTGGGGACTCGCTGCAGGACGTAAATAATGCCCATACGTTTCTGTCACACCGATCCCATGTGAGTGACTACATTGAAATATTACGCCATTATTCGGCGGAATCTTTGCCCAAGGAGATGTGCTTGCAAATGCAGGCGCTGCTGACTGCCACCCGTACTGCTCAGGAGAAGTCCAGAATAAATACCAGGTACCATTTAAAGAGATTATGTAACTTAGTGACCCCTTTTACGCGAATGTGCCGTGTAAGCGATGGACTTTGGTCGCATTCATTCAGTAGTACATTCTTGGTTTGTAACTGTGCAAACATTGACTTTCGCTGCGTTGCTAATTTTAGGCGTTTCGAACGCTTTCTTGTAATATTCTATTTGGATATTGTTTTTGTGTGTAACACTTGTACGCTTTAGTTATAGTGCGATTACCTCCAGCTGGGGTTTACGTTAAGCCCTAGGTTTAGTATGGTGACCCATTCGTTGCCTGATCCTGTATAACGTCATTCAATAGACAATTGTGCAAGCGCGGGGCTTATTACTGTGTACAACCCCTGCATGCTTTACTTTTTCAGAATAAACAGCTAGTGTAACGATTAGATGTACGACGACCTCTGAGTGGTGGAGTGTGCAGGTAAGTGGAGCAGTCGCCCCCGCAGTGGCAGCACAAACCCGAACTAACGATTCAAACCTCAAATTATCGATTTTGTCATCCGAGTTCGATACTTCTCGAGTACCCTTATCAAGTAGTAACTAGCGTACTTGTTGCCTCGTCTAACCGTCCAAGCCCGGTTACCCGAGCACATTTAAAGTCAAGTTTGGTGGCGCCCTTATAATTTTGACGTACCCTATATATGCCTCATCACGCTTGCCCAGAACGTATCGTGTGACACACCGGCTCCCTGAGCGTTCCAGCAGTGGCTCTTAGTCTGTTTTCAGCAAATCTCAGGGCAAGTGTGCCAGTTTTCCAGGACTGATTCCGTGGTGCGATGCTCACCTTGGGTGGGTGTCGTAAAGTTGTTTTAATACCGTAACAAACGAAAGACTTAAAATGGTAGAAGGGAAAGGCTGAAGGTGGTAGAAGATAACAGACTGAAGATGGTCGCTTCCTTCTTCGTCTTATAACGGGGCTAGGTACATTATATACGTGGAGAATAAATTAATAACTTGTTGGCAATATATTGCTTATCAAAATTTGGAAAAGCTTGAAGCTTGCAGCTGAATCTCAGTTTACAGCAAAATACAAGGTCCGGCATGATGAAGTATCCATTTTAAATTGAGTTGTTTTTGTTAATGGCTAAATTTTTATTCAAAAATCAAACAATAGGTTCTTGAGGAAACACGGAAATTTTAATATTTAAATATTACATCAGTCAAGTGACTTCCTTCTCGCTGCTGGTACTCTTGAAGTTGCTCTTACCATTTCAGCATTTTCAAGTATGCGTACAGAATGAGTTCATCATTTTGCTTTTTCTTTGGCACATGAGGCAGTACTGCGAAACTTGTGTACCCACTTTTTAATTGTTATTCGACGAGGAACTGCATCTCGTGAATTTAAATGGAAGTAACCACTAAATAAACGCTGGGTGGTTGCAACAGAATTGTTATCTTTAAAATAAGCTCCAACCGCAAAAGAACGTTGAATATTTGACCAATGCTCCATATTCACAGCTAAACTGGCATTTCTCGCAAACACTTTTTGACAACTTTCTTAAATTTCCGTTTATCGCGAAAGCATGGCGACTTGATTTGAATTTATATCGCATGTATGAATGGTCCTCGACGCCGAAAGGTAAAAGAGGCTATAGATTATGTAGGTATGTATGTATGTATATTATGAAATGAATTAACTTTGAAAATGGATACGTCATTCTGCCGGACTTTGTAGTAGCAATTTTGCATCAAATTCTCATTATGTGCTTACTAACGGTAGATTTTTTGGTGAATGTGCAGTTTATTGCTAAAAAGCGGGTTTGCGATAATGTATGGTCAAGTTCGTAGGGACTTTCTTGAAGGGTTTCCAGTAATTCAGCACCAGCTGTCACTGGTAAGGCTAATTCACGTTTGCACAAGAACAATGGCTGATATTTTATATAATGAATATGGGAGCTTATTCCCATTTATTTAATTAAAGCCTCTAAAAATAAAGTATATTTAATTTTATTAAATGATAATTTCTTCTATCTTAAACATTTCGAGTTAAATCGTTATCTACAAATTTATCTGAATAGGCAGATATACTGTCCCTTTAGTTTAATCTTTAAATCTTTGTTATGAATGGCTAGTTCGGCAAAACATGGAATTCTTACACCAGGGTTGGGTTTTAACAATTGGGTAATATAAAATTGAAAATAAATTGGTATCAGGTCTAATGCAAATTTGGTTAAATTGTATTCCCGAACTTGGTCAAAAGATACCATTTACTCTAAGATAATCTCTGTTACATTTAAATACGGAGTAAACAACCAATTTATTTGATCAGGTAAGTAATATTTACCATTGCTTGTACTATTAGGATGATTTATTTTTTTTAACTTGCCAGTATTCATTCTGCAAGGAAACAAATTGCAACACACTCCTAGCTACCCGCCCTCGACCATTTTGTCGGTACAGCAAGCTATTACAGTTACAAACCCTTGATGTCGCTTCTCTGATCAACCGCCCAATAGCTCTTCTAGCTAGAATCGTCTGCCAACTCGGTACTGCAAAAACTGCGAACTCCTGATGACCCGCTGATTCAAGCCAAACTGCAACAGTACACTCATTTCAGTACCCCCATTCGTTGCTTGACACCTTAATCCTCTGCAGACGAGCTCTTCCTCGAAGTGCTCCAATTGTAGATATCCACAAATAATCCTTTTAGGTGGATAGTTTTTTCACCAAATTATATCTGTTGGCTTATCTTGCCACCCTGGTTTCAATTAAACTCAAACGACTTTCAACTTGGGTTTCATTTGGTAAAGTTTAAAAAAACAGCCTGTTACGGTATGAAAAGGACTTTACGACACCCACCCAAGGTGAGCATCGCACCACGGAATCAGTCCTGAAAACATGACACACTTGCCCTGAGATCGGTTCGAAATAGGCTAATAGGCCACGGCTGGAACGCTCAGGGAGTCGGGCGTGAGTCACACGATACGTTCTGGGCAAGCGCGTTGTGGCATAATATATACAGGGTATGTCGAAATTATGAGGGCGCCACCAAGCCTGTCTTAACCCGGCTAACCGGGCCTGGACGGTTAGACGGGAGCGAAGCATGCAAAAATACTCCGCCAATAAGATTATTCAAGAGTTGCAAGGTCAAACAACAACTTCGGGATTGCCTTAAGCAAGGATTGTGATTAGGTGTCCATCCGACCACGACTACGCAGCTGTCCCACTCACCTGCACGCTCACAGCTTCCTCGTTCCGTCGTACAATAATTCGTACAATAAAGGGGCGTCTATCTGTAACAGAACATGCACAAACCGAAACAAACAATAGTTCCCTTAACTAACCAATCATATATTTCACTTCGAGTTACAATGGGGTAGCAGAATGCGTCGCCCTGTATCTAACCTTACTCTATAATTAAGGGCACCAGCTGGCACGCGCGCTCTAAGCTTAACGACAGATGTTGAACATTAGTGAACAGCAATAATAGGTACAAAGATACACATTGCCTTATGCAAGGGCAGCGACGATTTACATTAGCCTTCACGGCCTGAACTGTCTGCAGTCTGAATGAATACACTAGCGTAGTAATGAGTAGTAATGAGTAACACTCGCGTTCACAGCGGTAATCAGGTTAAAGGCACATACCTTAATGCGTGGGCGGCGAGGGAGCCTGGTACAGCTGAGTTGCGACGAGCTGCAATCGTAGGTGGTAGGTACCTTCGGTGTTACAACGGCGAAAGGGGGTGAATGCATAACCGCCTCAATGGCGACGGGAGACGCGTCAAGACGCGTACAACGGGACGACGAAAATAATGGGGGCCTCACTCGTTCTGCTGACCCCTCACTAATAGTAGCAGGAACTGGGCTCCAAAACACCCACGTTACGCCGAAGATCACTCGACAAATTTCGAATCACCACCACCACACACAAGCGCTCTCTGCCACGGGCTCTGGAAGACTCCCTTCAAGGCGAAAACGCCCGCAACATAACTGCTGAAGCAGCACCCGACGGGAAAACGACTGACGCCCCCGCCATAATGGCGGGAGCGCCGCACGAACTCACATACACTATCCGACCTCTTGTTTTAACGACGGCTCTCGGCTGAATCCCCCCGAGGGAAACGTTGGCAAAAGGTCACCTTGGCCGCGTCCCCCACGTGACTAAACCACAGCGAATCGCAAGGCGATGAAATGAAACCAACCAATGCGGGCCACGCTGGTATCACGCCGCCACCGCGTGCTAAATGAAACAAACCAATGCGGGCCACGCTGGTATCACGCCGCCACAGCGTGCTATTCAGAATTCAGAAAAACGCCATCAGAGGAGAGCTCCAACCGACGACAAATACTGCTTTTTAGGCTAACTATGTGCGAAATCGTGATTCTGGAATTAGGCGATGGAGCCAAATAAAGAGCTAAAAGGGCTTAGCATACGGGCGCGCTGCTCTAAGCTTAGGCGGCTATTCAAAATACCAAAATGACCTAACTAACGGCGTGAAATGCAATTAAGCATCTGAAATAGCAAAATGACTTAACACTCCCCTTACTTGAAAGAGAGTTCCCCGAAGTCTCTTATAAAACAACGAGGCATTTTGCGACAACGTAACGAGAACTCAAACGAAAACGCAACAACGAAAAACGAACGAAACAAAAAAACATTCGATACGATAGAGTGCACCCCCAAAGGGATTACGCACACTGGCCACCAGATAGGGTGCAAAGGTGGGAAGGGAGAAGAAGAAGAAGAAAGACTGGATACGCCAGTAGAAAATACGTAAATTTAAGTCAAAATCGGGTAAAAATAGGTCTTACACCTGTGGACACTTCCGACCAACCGTTCAAAAGAACACAGGGAGAGGGGGGGGTATAGAAATGGAAGTCCAAAGTCCCACCCAAGGGTTACCTGAAGAGGGCACGCTGCGCGTCACGAGATCGGCGCATTGTGTGGATCCCACAACTGGTATGAGTACCCAAGAGAAGAGGATGAACCACCAAAAAAAAGGGGAAATGGTTGTGACAGAAACTGTCAAAAATAGTCATAATCAGTAATAGGAAAAACTCAGTCCACCGAAATCCTCAATCAATGCCGATGCCGGAGCCAAGTCGACTATTAAACCGCAAAGCGCGAGCTCGAAAGTGACTCCAACACCGAACACCAAAAGAAAATCCGGAAGAACCAAGTCTCCAAGGGTGTAGGCGTTCGATGACGCATGCCCAATAAATCCTTTTCAGAACTCCATGCGGCCCAAAGGGACTACCTTACGACGACAGGGTCCGCACGAAACAAAATGACCAGAAACACGCTCTCTTTATGTAATCCCACACAGGTGGTTGAAAATGGCGACGGCCAACGGTACGGTAAAAGAGCGCTAGGCCACGAAAACAACAGGGCATCACTACAAAAAAAAAAGTCAAAAATCTTTAGATACTCAAACACTTTACACTTAAGAAACCTTATGCGAACAACCGGGCCCTGGTGTCACACAAAGCTCAAAAGCTTCAACGAAAATGTTCACAAAGAACACGATACGTGACAACATGACGTCATCAGACAAAAAGGGTACGGTAAATGACAACAAAACGTCAACAAGTACGAAACATTCCGACCAGCGGTAAAGACTCGTTAAATGCTAACGGAAAGTGTACAAAACACTACTATGACTGTTAGGGGTGTCCACGAAGAAGTCGGTAAACAAAGTTAGGCGGTACATGATAATAATGAAAATGAAATAAAAGTCCAACGAAAATAACTACGTCAAACCAACTAAGAAGATGGCCTGAGGGACGTAATAACCGCACGAGCGAATCTCCCCAAGCACACCAACAACAATCCACAACTTATCAACAAACCAAAACACGGTAATGAAGGTGAAAATGAATTCCAACCTGTTTACCAAAAATCAACTCGGTACAACACCAAACGATAGCAAAAAAAAAAAATTGTCGAAATCGGTAATCATCAACGTCAAAATCGATAAACCTCGATAACGTGAACGTCAAAATCGATAAACGTCAGTTCGGCACAACAAAAGTGTCAACTTAGCCCAAGGCTAAACAATGTAAACGACAGGGAATCGAAACTCCCAACTAAGCCTTCGAAAAGACTTAAAAAAAAATCAAGGTCGGTACCTTCACTCAACAACATCTGGTACTAAATCCGACTAATACGGGATAAAATCTGCACTAAATGCAACGAGAGATCTCGGTAGTATGAACTGGCTAAAAAAAAACAAGAAACGACGGTAAAAATGACGAAAAAGATACTCAAAATATGAAAAGACATGGAAAAACACAAAAAGAAAACTCAAAAAGGCGATAAACAACAAGAAAACACAAAACTACAAATAGAAAATAAGAAAAGACAAGAAAAAACATATAGAAAACAAGAAAAGAAACGTAAAGACAAATGACAACTAAGAAAAAACATATATACGGTCAAGAAAACTAATGAAAATAAACTAAGAACAGGAAAAGAAAAGAAAAGACATATAGAAAACAGAAGAAAACGGGAAAAGACAAATAGAAAACAAGAAAAGAGGCTCGGTAAAATATTCTACTAAGAAAAAAAAACGGTTTACCAGTCCATACCACTTCGAAATGACGAAAAAAAAACATTTGTGACAACAATATAAATGACACAACAAGGCTAAGCAAAGCAAAGCCAGAAAGGCCTGAATCGCCCCGCGTTGAGCGACAAAATTAAGACACACAGCGCAAAAAAAAAGAAAACTCCAAAATGAGGTCGAGCGTTGTCGCGCACCAATAGGCTCCAAACGTTGGAATAGCCAAAATTAAGACGTACGACGGGTGGGCTTAACGAGACTACTACCGTCCAACAACAACAACAAACAACAAGCCCCACGCGATTGGGCCGCCAAAATTAGCCTGTTACGGTATGAAAAGGACTTTACGACACCCACCCAAGGTGAGCATCGCACCACGGAATCAGTCCTGAAAACATGACACACTTGCCCTGAGATCGGTTCGAAATAGGCTAATAGGCCACGGCTGGAACGCTCAGGGAGTCGGGCGTGAGTCACACGATACGTTCTGGGCAAGCGCGTTGTGGCATAATATATACAGGGTATGTCGAAATTATGAGGGCGCCACCAAGCCTGTCTTAACCCGGCTAACCGGGCCTGGACGGTTAGACGGGAGCGAAGCATGCAAAAATACTCCGCCAATAAGATTATTCAAGAGTTGCAAGGTCAAACAACAACTTCGGGATTGCCTTAAGCAAGGATTGTGATTAGGTGTCCATCCGACCACGACTACGCAGCTGTCCCACTCACCTGCACGCTCACAGCTTCCTCGTTCCGTCGTACAATAATTCGTACAATAAAGGGGCGTCTATCTGTAACAGAACATGCACAAACCGAAACAAACAATAGTTCCCTTAACTAACCAATCATATATTTCACTTCGAGTTACAATGGGGTAGCAGAATGCGTCGCCCTGTATCTAACCTTACTCTATAATTAAGGGCACCAGCTGGCACGCGCGCTCTAAGCTTAACGACAGATGTTGAACATTAGTGAACAGCAATAATAGGTACAAAGATACACATTGCCTTATGCAAGGGCAGCGACGATTTACATTAGCCTTCACGGCCTGAACTGTCTGCAGTCTGAATGAATGCACTAGCGTAGTAATGAGTAGTAATGAGTAACACTCGCGTTCACAGCGGTAATCAGGTTAAAGGCACATACCTTAATGCGTGGGCGGCGAGGGAGCCTGGTACAGCTGAGTTGCGACGAGCTGCAATCGTAGGTGGTAGGTACCTTCGGTGTTACAACGGCGAAAGGGGGTGAATGCATAACCGCCTCAATGGCGACGGGAGACGCGTCAAGACGCGTACAACGGGACGACGAAAATAATGGGGGCCTCACTCGTTCTGCTGAACCAAATCCTCGTCGGTCGAGATGAAGGGGGCACGACCCCTCACTAATAGTAGCAGGAACTGGGCTCCAAAACACCCACGTTACGCCGAAGATCACTCGACAAATTTCGAATCACCACCACCACACACAAGCGCTCTCTGCCACGGGCTCTGGAAGACTCCCTTCAAGGCGAAAACGCCCGCAACATAACTGCTGAAGCAGCACCCGACGGGAAAACGACTGACGCCCCCGCCATAATGGCGGGAGCGCCGCACGAACTCACATACACTATCCGACCTCTTGTTTTAACGACGGCTCTCGGCTGAATCCCCCCGAGGGAAACGTTGGCAAAAGGTCACCTTGGCCGCGTCCCCCACGTGACTAAACCACAGCGAATCGCAAGGCGATGAAATGAAACCAACCAATGCGGGCCACGCTGGTATCACGCCGCCACCGCGTGCTAAATGAAACAAACCAATGCGGGCCACGCTGGTATCACGCCGCCACAGCGTGCTATTCAGAATTCAGAAAAACGCCATCAGAGGAGAGCTCCAACCGACGACAAATACTGCTTTTTAGGCTAACTATGTGCGAAATCGTGATTCTGGAATTAGGCGATGGAGCCAAATAAAGAGCTAAAAGGGCTTAGCATACGGGCGCGCTGCTCTAAGCTTAGGCGGCTATTCAAAATACCAAAATGACCTAACTAACGGCGTGAAATGCAATTAAGCATCTGAAATAGCAAAATGACTTAACAAGCCCCAACATACATCATCTTTGTTGGAGGCTGAAAAGCAATTGCTTATCTTTTTTAACTTAACATTAGATTCCACAGTAACATTTTCATAAATGTAACAATTTTGATAAATATCATTTCAACTACCTAATAATTCTTTATTGAGAGTTCACATACTCAATATTTGTTGAAAAATTACCCAATTCCTAGAAAGATGTAAAATCTATATCACGATTATTCTAATATACAGGGTGATTTATAAGTACGATCATTAAATTTAAGGGTAGTTAGAGAACAGGAACAGAAACACTTTGCATAATAAACCATACTATATAAATTAATAATAGTCCTACAAAAATTGAATTGCTTAAATTCATTTATAGTTATTGCAATAAATTTCTATGAACCAAAGTTCACATAATACGATGTACGATGAAACCGAAATTAGATAATATGCAAAGACAAACACAGTTGTTTTGGTATTTTAACACAATTGCTCAATTGGTGCATTAAGTTAATCTATTCTTATCTGATTTAGCCAGTGGTCCTACACCAGACCCTAATGCGATTTTTTCCGCAAGCAATTGCTTATTAGTGCACTGTACGTCTAACGAGATTAGTATATACCCATTTCATTTAATTATTATACTTTTGAATCATCTTCGATGTAACTAACCTTCCATAGAGTTCGCAACAAATGACAAAGCTTCGTCAGTGAATAGCAATCTTTAACCTTAAATGTTAAATATATAGTATGATCAAAAATTGTTTTCATCTAGTATGACTATGAAATAGTTCCTAATTTATGAATGCAACTATAAGTCACTTAAAAATCAAATGTCAAGTTTGATATTTAAATATAAACCAAGTTGCATTCATAAATTAGAAACTATTCCATAGCCATACTAGATGAAAGTAATTTTTGATCATAGTATATTATAAAGGTCCTAAAACATTTTTCCTTCATATTCGCTTTTACAGTACAATATGCTTATATATATTCTTTTTAATTTTTGGATACGCATTTTTTTCAAATTTTCAAATTTCCAACGTAACATTATGATTTAATTGGCAATAATTAAACAAACACTTGTTACAAGTAAAAATCAGCTCATTAATAATGTTCCTATAGATTCGTTTTCATGTTATTGCATTTGCTTTTAGTGAAATGTAAAACATGTTATTGAAAATAAATACAAATGTTAGCTGGTGGGATTAACAACTTTAGTTGAGTAAGCTATTTTTACATTAAATGTCCAGGTTTGCTTTGCCTAGATGTAAAAGCAAAAGGTGTGTATTTTTCACATTTTTCTTCTGGTTTTTGAGAGCTGAATTTATGTTGAATTATGTTACGTATATTACAAAATACTGCTTTGGAGGTTAAAATTCTAAACTTAGTTTCTTGAAAAATGTCTTTGTATGAGGTAAAATTAAACATCTCTTACATAAAGGTCGGTTAATTCAATTACGGTAACCTAAATTTAGCATCTCTCACTTTGTTGTAGTCAGAACGCTAATTAATTTTTATTGGGAAATATTAAGCTTCTTTAGTAATTGAGCAACAGGGATAGGAAGCCTTTTAATAAAAAATTTTTTTTAGTAACACCGAGCATATTTTGGGTATTTTATTTTCATACTCAGCTATTATCTTTTAGTTGTTGCGTTACCCTCCAGTATTTAGTAATTTAAAGATAAATAAAGTGGGTAATTAACAATCCTAGCAGCACCAAATATACATATTATATTTCTGTAATGTGAGATATAATGGATATTTACATGATATTTTAAAATGGGGTACCTCACAGATATATACAAACAAAATCTCTAGGATATTTAAAAATGTTTACATGTAACTGAGATTTCGTAAATATTATAAAATTATATGTAACGACTATTTGATTCCAATTAATAACAGATATAAGCTGTACATTTCGTACTGAGTTGGTTTTAGTATACATAATAAATATTGAATGATATCACAGCTAGATTCACAAACAACTATATTTATACAAGGTTCGAGCAATATTTATAGGATAATAATTAATAAAGGGCTACAAACAATATTTAGTTCCGAAAGTTACTCCATATAGGGAATTTATTAAAAAACTAGACATAACATCCGTTTACTGCGAATACGTAATTTTTATTATTCACTTAGGGTGACTACTGTATTACAACTTTTATAATTAACATTTTATAAATTTTCAGACTATTATTCAAACAGTGCCGCGATAATATGATACATCTTGTTTATTATATGCAGGGATTCATTGAAAGTGTAAAGAAAAAATTACAGGGATGTAGTATATACATATGCAAAATGTATATACTACATGAAAATATATATTGGTGTAATCTGCATTAGTGTACAGGTACAGTCGTGTGCAAATAAATCTGGGACAATGGTTTTTTCATATGTAAATTCAGTTAATATTTGAAGCATATCTCCATGGATTTCCTGCTATCAGAAAGGGTTACATTAAACTTTGAGAAGTAAATGAAAATGTAGCTCTTTCTGGTAGCAGAAAATCCATGGAGATATGCTTTAAATCTTAACTGAATTTATATATGAAAAAACCATTGTCCCAGATTTATTTGCACACGACTGTACATCTCATATCTACTTAAATATTTTTACAATACATTACATAACACTAAAATATATTTTGTTTTTGGGTTTTTACCCTAATATTCGTCGGAAATATCTTAAACAACACCCGTTCAACGTCGCATGGGGAAATAGAGCAAACTGCAGGCGTGATTTAATAAAATCTGGGAAGCTGTAATTAATTTTTGATTTATTTTCTAACACACTAGAAAACCTTACTACAAAATCATGGTAGCGAAAAAAGAGTAAGAATATTCAGAAAACAAGGGGCCCTATCATTTAGTAAATAGCTCTGAAATGTGAAAGTTTGTGAGTCCATAAAGACGTCTTATGGCCGTATTTCTTGCAATTATTCTAGAAGAACTTGTTTGGTTGGAGATGATCGTTCTAAAAGATAATAATTAACATGACTTATAAGAAATTTCCAACTTTAAAACGTATGTAATTTATGCACACTAAGAATTTCTAGAAATATGCAAACTGTACATAACTAACTAATATATTTGGTATATAGTATGCTGCTAGAGAACTAACGTACTAACATCCAAATTCATGGGTGCCAAGGCAGAGCTCGGTAAATTGCTGAATGGAATCTAATGAGCATATTTTTCCTCTAATCGTGCTTATATTTGCTTTGTACGATTGCGCCTATGGAGAATTTATTCCCCAGTGACTCGTCTATTGAGTGGGTTGCAATTCCCTTCAAGTGAAAGTGCTAACTGCCATTGAGTCTCGGAGGGTTTGCGCAAACGAGAGTTTTTATGACGTCTCCGATTGTCTGCACGGGGGTTCCGGAATTCTCTGGTCCTCGAATTAACCGACAGCCACTGTAAAATAGCTGTTCGTCTGGCGAGCTGGTATTTCCTGCCACGCACGTTTGATGACCGGCCAGATCTACAAAGCGTTCTAACTTCTCGTACATGCGTTGATAATCGCGTGGACTGACAATGCGTCAGCGGATGTTTTCAATCACTCGCGACCCGTTTATATAGCCTTTATGACTCTTGTTACTTACTCGTGAGTAGTTTTTGATTTTCAAACAAGCTGCCTGTTGTGTAATACGGTCAGAAAGTTCAGTGGAAGTCTCACCCCTAGGATTTATTGTACTGGGGTCAGTAGCCTTTCGCGGGGTTACTCATTACCCAGTGCACGCTATGTGTGCCCGCTTGAGATCAGTACCGCCATGGGAAATTTTAATACTTTAATACTGAAGTGCTGTGTAACATCTAAAGGGTGTCTGAGATTTTAAGAACAATCAGTACGTGTTATCAAAACTGTAAAAGTGTGAATGTTCATGTTAAACTGATATGGCACAAAACGTATCATGATAATTCCTTTAATGGTTACAGAAAGTTATCAAGACTGCTTCTGTACACCCCTGCAATTTGTAGTTTCTTCTAGAATTGAATCTGTTATTAAAGAAAATGAGATTTGAGCATGTGGAGCGTAAAGAAAAACGTGACGAAGCTGCTACAGGCGACTCCGATTTAAAAAGTGGAAGGAGCGGTGGGAAGGGCTGTAGCTTCTCAACGGTAGTACTTTAAAAGGGACTGATGGGCTATTGCTCTAGGATTGATATTTTTTTACTACGGGAGAAACATGGTACTAGATTTTGAATTTCTTTAGTTTTATATGTGAGTGTCCAGGTTACCTGAAAACTTTTAAAAAAGGTTTATTCCGTAAACGTACGAAAAATGTATATAATGTGCCCCAATTGAGTTGGACAAATGCATATTTTTGTGTATAGGTATATAGTGATCTGCATATTTTTGATAATCAGATATGCACGCAGCTGTAATATGCATCGACAAATAAACTATAACGTGAAATCGAGTTTAAATGGCCTGGTTAAAAGTTAACGGTTTTATGTTACTGCTTTGAATTTCAAATCGATTTAAGTCCACCAATTTCAAATAATGATTGCAACCCGAAACAAGCAAAATATTACAGTAATTGCCTTTGAATTATTTTAAACTACTATTGAATAACGTGAGCGTGTATTTTTGCGTTAATGCTTACGAGTCTAGCACAACGTAGGGGTGGATTCCAGTACCACTGGATAGATTGATAAGCTTTGGTATACCAGTACAACAGGTGACATTTCGCTCAGTTTGTATTTGTTGAATCTCCAGCAAGCCTTATGAAGAATAAACAGTGGATTACTTAATAAGAAGCTAGTAAGTATAATAACAAGCAAATATTATGTTAATATATTATAGCCGAAATTGCGTTAAACTGGATTTGTTGGATCTGTTGAATACAGATTTAAGGAATAGTTTTCAAATTGAAAAACTGAATTTTAAATTTAATGAATATTAAAACTTAAACCTGCTTTTTTGCACAACAGAAGCGTAACCGCCTGTTGAGTTTTCAGGCTGGTTGGATTCGAAATTTCGAATCATCCGAATAAATGTCTAAACGCCAATGTACGACGTAACAGTACAGTATTTTTAGAATGCAGAAATGTTATTGACATTTTCAAGGCAGTTTCACTAAATAAGCTAAGAATAATTGTTTTTCAAGATCTTCTTTCGTCTTCAAGCACCAGTGTGTTGTTTCAGCCGAAGATGCTGTATTTCAATGGCAGCTTCTGTTTTATTATGAAGGTTTGATTGTATACTTTCCACTTTTCTGCTTTGTAGAAAAAGTTAGAGAGTAAGATAATAGCTGAATTCAACGGACGAACCAACCCTTAAAATTTTTGTGTGTATTCTCTAGCTCTAAGATTAGTAGAGAAACCAATATTTTGAACGAACCGTTGTATTCAAATTGAAACATTAGTTTGAATTATTAATATTTAAACTATTACAAAAGACTAAATGCATAAGTTGCATGCGGGGATCGTGCAAACAAAGGATTGTGATTATATAAGAGCTATCGGAATCGAACTATAAAGATGATTCTCTGATACAATCGTCGATGAGGCCTCAAGGAAAGTAACGCATTTATAAATAATGTTACTATTTATCGCAAGTAACACAGGTGTTTTGGATATACCCCTTTACTATTCCCAACAAATAAAAAATACCTACATTGCAACAAATGCACAAGACAAACGAGATTCCGTAAACAGCAGAAAGTTGGTTATCAGTAAGTACAATTACAATTAAGTGAGATTGATTGTTTCTAGCCAACAGGTAATTACGTTTGAATTGAAGATCTATAATAAATACCCTCTATGATCGAAATTATGCGATATGCCTTGCATTTCATAGAGCTGTGACACGGAGTGCGCAAGAGGTTGAAATAAAACCTGACCTGAGCAACAGCTACTTGCGTTGGAACATTCATTAAAGTCTGCCTGAACTCGTTAACTGACGAGAGAGACTGCAATTTTTAAGACTTACGGCAGATAGCACGACGAGTTTTCGGATAATTCACAAAACGAACGGCAAAGAAAGGAAGAAAAGGAACCGAAACAAAAACGGCTTGAAAATATATTCGACAGCGGTTATAGGTTAGACCTTGTGAAGAAGATTACATAAGATTTCTAGCGACCAACAGGTGAATTTTGCAGATGGGTGCAGCTACTCACCTACCCAATAAAACCAAATCTGCACCTACCTGTCGACGGTTTCTAGAGTCAAGTCCGCTCGCAATGTGTCACCAAACGAAGCCCCGAACAGACACTTCTTAGAAGTAAAATTAAAACAAAACCAAAAATTCCCTAAATAAGGAAACGGAAATCGGAAGATGGACTGCCTTATTAAAATAAATTTTGGATCATGTAGAGTCTCTTCAGCTACACTAAAATTGTTCTAACGAAATCCTTTCACTGGAAATTACAAGCTATTTATAACGGGATTTGACTTCAGTTCAACTGAGCTCAGTAACAGTAAGTAATACTCTTTTAATATTGAACCAGTCACTATGTTTCTGTAGCATATAATATTTAGAGACAAATCCAGTTAGTTTATTTAAGTTTAAATAGTATAACTTAGGCGCCAACGCGCATGCATTAATGCGCGGTTTTGCTTGTGCATTAGTTTTAACAGTATGCCGGAGGTGAGTGTTTTAGAGCGCAAAGTGAAACATTAAAACTTATTCGGGATGCATCTGCTGTGAGCTGGTGAATTGAGCCAACGCTCAAGTGTATTCAGTGAGGGGCATTAAAATAGGTCCCTTTGTATTTCCGCAAACCCTTAATAATCGTCAGGGACTACCTACAGTGCAAGAGCTGCTAGACATCCATAGTTGGAGCTGCGCTTTAGATCAACGTCGGAAGGTCTGGCCCAGGTGAGAAACAGGCGAATTGCGTACGTACAAGCAATTATGAAATATTGGTGAGTGGCACTTTTTAGAACATACTAAAATAGCGGTTTGCATCAAACTGCATCAAATTGCGTCTCAAATTAAAAAACGCTTTGTGCGCGTCCTAAACCTATTGCTTTAACTCGTCTCGTCAAGCGCTAGCTCGCCCCGTGTGTATCAGATTACAACGCGAAGCGTTGTTGAAATGTAAATGTTTTATATACAAGTATTTGGCCTGTACATGCTCGTGGTTTACATATTATTAGTGAGCACCGTTGTGTATTGTGTTCATTCTAGGTTGTAAGCCAATTTTTTGCTTTATTGTTTTATATGATTATGTATTTAATGCCAATACCTATTTGTCTAAGTTTGTTGTGAACATATTGGCTTTTTATTTAATTAGCAGTCTAGGGTATTTATTTTTAGTAGTACGGGGCAGCTTAAGTTAATTTCTGAAGCTTTGTTGTATCTGTAATCACAGCAGGGAAATAAGTAAGAGGTGTCACGCTTTAAATTGAGTTAGCTGGCAATAAAAGGGCAAATAAGTTAGAAATAGTAAGCAATAACGCGGCTACAAAACGTCTTATTACCGTAGAGGGTATAAGCACCACATTGTAATTCAAACTTTGACAGCCACAAATTTTGCTATTTAAGCTATTTAAAGTTAGTTGTTACACTTAAAGTGATGTTTGCGAAGTCCGAAGCAATTTTATTGAATTAAAGGACTTTTCTAATGAGAGCTACATTGCCAAAAAGAAAATGAAAAGTCGCTTTTGGTATTTTAAGGCACTTAAAATGAAGATGGCAGACAGCTAGTTGATAATTAAATGGTACCACCGCCCACGAAGTCTTATAGTACGCTTAAGTGGCAATAAAATAATCTAACAAGCACAAGACTGATATAGCCTAAAGCGTCATTCTATGCAAATCTGCCAGTAATTGTGGCAATAAATAAATTTCAGCCCTTGGTAAAAATAACTGAGCAAAAATAATGTGACCGCAGCAAACAATAACGATGCTTTATAAAAGTTAAAAGCAGTTAAGTACTAGACTTTTTTTAAACTTTCAAATACCTACAGTGTAGATACAATAACTTTTCAGCCTTTTTGGAAATTGACGCTACCACTGCTTCTAAGACATAATAAAAACGTAGTTGGCAATTGATCTCGTCAAATTTATTTTCACGTAAAGAGCTTTGAACTACCATCGTCTCGTCTTTGTGGCGAAGCTCTGGAATAGATTGATTTCAACTTCGCCCGTCAACAATCACAAACTTTTTAATTTTGGGCTTCTCTGTTCCGATAGGATCTTTGCTTATCGCGCGGCGTGACGTCACGAGCAGGTAGAATTTCTGAGGAATGTTTTGCTACTATTATTTTTCGTGACTAACTTTCCACTGGTGTATCCCTTAATGTTATCTTAATGGAGTTCTTAAATTTACAGTATAGTTTTTAGAGCTTTCGGGCTTTCAGAGATCACGAAACAAGGCAAGTTCAAATCCTGGACCTGACCACGCACAAACTTTCCATCGCCGAGCGTATTTCCTTGGTTTAATTGAATAACCGGAAGGTAAATACCCGGTAGCGCACATAAAAGCAACACAGTTTTACCTTATATGTACTATTGTTTTGACTATTGCCAGCGATCCCCGTTATATAGCTTTCTAAGACACTTTGTTCTAGTCACATTGTTACCTTGGCAATGACGAAGGCTTTCAAAGATCAATTGTATTTCTAGAAATAAAAATCATTAGTAGCAGCATGCACCATTGCAAAAGTATGGAACAGCTTTGAGAAAGTAAAGTCGATTGAGGGATTATCACAGCACGACAAAAAAGTTAAAAAGTATAAAAGATATTGCTATGCAAACATGCATCGCTTTCCAACTCCTGCCTGCGTTCTCCGACCTGTTGAATGAAATTCCATACATAACCTGGCAGCACAGAGACCAAGGTCGATGCAAAATTGGATTGCGGCAAAGTCTTCCCGGGCGGCCAGCAATTAACAGTAAATTCGTTCTCAGATATTACGGGATTGGTAATTTGTTTGCAGAAGTGTAGAATAGTCTTCAGGTCGGCATATTGATTTTACAGGTAGAAACGCGCGCACGAGGTAGGTCAGGTTGCTCTATATTTAAAGCCTTTAACGGTACAGAACCCTATTTTTACTTGCCCGCGTCTTGAAAGCGCTGGTCGGAGCGCTCTGTGGCCAGAAAAGGTTTTCAAAAGTTTTATATACCTAATTTTTCTTTTGGGAGGCAAACGTCGGTTTTGTCGTGGAAGTTTTCGCCGTATAATGCATCCCTAATTTTGATGGCAATTTCAAAGATGATATATGGGAATATAATTTCACTTTCAGATGTCCCTCGGCGACGTCTGGTTCATTTATCAAAATTAATCTCTTCTTACGTGCGGAGGTTGTTTGGCGAATTTAAATTGCTATTAGGGGCCATTAATGATTCCCGCAACCTTACAACTTCTTGACTTTCAAATAAAGTACACTACTTATATTTAAGCGACTCTCGGCTTTGTTGTCTAGTATTATGACTCTTAAGTTCAGCTGTCGTTTGTCAAAAATAGACCAATGATTTTGCATTTCATAGCCAACTAAAATGAATTGTAGTAGCTATTGTACTATTACCGAGTTGCAGCGAATACTTTATTAGTACTCAAGTAAATATTTTAAACAAATTAAAATAATTATTAAAGATGTTTACACAAGCCTTTTTAATTTGAAAAATTGGGTTTGGTTCACTGAATAGTCACCCGAATACTATTAGCAGTTAAAGTTGGATAGATTATTTTTGGGGTAGTATCACCCATATCCATTGCGCGCGCAATAAGACTCGTTGCTCCGCAACTCGTCGTAGTTGTACTCAAACGCAATGGACCTTCGTGATTCCTACTTCCCTAAAAATAATCAACATAACTTTGAGTAACTACTTATAGTATTATATATGATTATTCGTTGTCCAATAGAGCTTAGAATATCGACGTACATCGTCTTGAAACGGAATTCTGCTGATTGCCCTTTCATTTGAAATGGCTAATCACGCCAGCATTCAGCTAACTGTACCTGGTATAAGTAGATTCTATCAGCTGTATTCTTTCCGTGCATTTATTTGTAAAATTCTACGCACCATCGGCTTACCGGACCTAAATTTTGGGCTCATCCCAGTTTGGGGTTGCTGATCGCTATTCGGAACCTCAGAAATTATTTTTCTTTATGATCTAGGCTACGTTGCGTCACGCGTTTAGGTATTCCAATATTACAAAATACCTTAATACAGGTCCAACCCACAGTTAGTCTCCGAGAATTTCCTGTGATCGTGTGTTTGTTTGAAATAACCGTATTGAGTTATACTCTGTTTTATTTCTTGTAAAGCGAAATGCAGTCTGCGTCTGAGGAATATGATCGACTCACTTCAAGAACATAAAAGCAAGATTGGTCCACTACGTGTTTCGAATAAGCACGGTTCATGAAGTTTTGTGGAAGGAACTTCTCCACTACACTACACCTTCATTGGTTTAAGAGCACGCCCATCCCATTTAGCAAGCCGCGAGTAACATTTAATTCTGTTGCAAGTAGTCACTGAGTTTGTACCTGTAAAAAAGTGTTACTTACACTAAGTTGTATTATGAAGAAACTTCTGCAATTTAATTTTCTCTACATACTTCTAGGGAATTTTAAAGGTATAAGCACTTGCAGTAATTTTGATTCCAGGAATATTTAGCTATGAACACTGGCGCTATTAAATCGGTGTTTAAAATTTACTCTATGAGATTCACCTTTAATCCATCAGTGTGAATATGGATTTGAACTGTAACCTATAATTATGTATATTAGAGAATTGAATTTACCAAAAGCAACATTAACTATACAACTGAATATTATTCGGAAACAATTCCAGGGAAAGGTATTCATACTGCAAGTAATATAAACTAACTCTAATTAGTCATTTGTAGAACAGCGATCCCAGGGATTTTCTACAGAACGATAGGCAAAAGTTTTTAAAGTTCTAAGGCAATTTATGCTCGCCGAATCCTACGACTGTAATTCCGTGCTACCAACCCCTAATTCGCGTCTTAGCGTAATCGCGTAAGGAAGATTAATTTTCATTACTTTTGAAGTCAATTATTACGTTAAATGTTTTTAGACCTGTACTAACTCGATTACGGGGTCGAGCGACTTCCGGTGCCGCGATGTAAGGGGAAATAAATATCCTAGTTTTACTTCTTGTCAGGTCGTTTTGATTGTTCCGGAAGTTTAGCAGAAGTTGCAGCAGCATCCACTCTTCGGAGAACTTCTAAAGTTTCTTTTTGCGAACTTCCAAGATTAGATTATCCTTGCATCAACTGGTGGGTTGTAGTGAAAGATGCAAAAATAAAAAACTAATTTGTTATCGATATTTCAGTTATAGAATTTATTTTGTATAATTTCTACAGAATGGTGTAATTTCGCTAATTCAACTTCAACATTGAAATAATTTATGACGTCAGAATAACGCCAACTTGACGGAAACAGATTTATTTTTTTAAATTTTTTTTTTGGTACTCAGCCAACAGCCGTTAGGCCAATTATAGGCGTCGCTGGGACTTCCAACCCCACTAACGACTGTCATGATGTTATTATGACATCCGGGACCAACTATTTGCGTGACAGCCGTACCACGAGGCGCCGAGAGATGCAGCCGTGGAACTCCCATCCAAGTTCTGACCAGAAAGAGCGTTGCTTAACTCTGCTGATCAAACGTGGACGCTTGTTCAAGCTACACCACCCGGAACCTTGTAGTGCATACAGTACAGAGTAACTCAATTACTACATCGTTCGTGCTTTCCATAACAATATGGGGGGAGGGAGGATATTATTTTCTTTTCTTGTGCTGATACTGCTACTAGCGAGAATTTGTGTTTCTTGATATTTTAAAACCATACATGAGCATATTAATTATATCAGACGTTGGAGTTATTTTTATAGTTATTCAAACTCTGACTAGAAAAAAACTTAGTTTTATCATCGTAAGTTCCAACTTGGAATTTTATACCCAAGTGTTGGGTAAAATTTTACATTATTTTAAACACACTTAGAGAATAGAATTTGTTAAGGCAAGTTGAGATTTTACCCCACCACTACCTTTTTAATGCATGCGTCACCAGCTTCGCCAAAATTGTCGCACCAAACTATCAGGGGGAGTGTTATCGTCCCGTGAATGTAGCTGTTGGGGTAGCTATTTATTATGCTCTTTATTTCGGAAAATTAGAACGATTTTTGGATAGTTTTAACTCTCAAAATAAAATTTTGCAATCTTTAAATTTGACGCTCTTCTTGTTTTAATGCTCCTTTCAATGCTTTCATCTAGGTCCCCGCATTGAATATATTCATAGGAGCCCTTGAATCGTCCGTTATTTTCCGTTTTGCAACCATCTTCTAAAGCAACGCACACTACTGACGCAACCGTGGAGAAGCTATACGTTACATCACATGTCAACCGATGCAGATTGCCCGCAGACAACCATGCAGCTATCCATTTTAGTTTCATCGAAGCCCGGCTACCAAATACGGCGTCCCTGTGACAAAACAACTCTTCGCAACCTTGAATTCGCTCAATCCTGATATTCGGCCAGCTAAGTTGCGATCGGTTTTAATGTATGTGTGATCTAGAATCAATTTGAAATATATCATGTTATGTACTAGGCCAAAATTTTGCATGTATAAGATATTTCCAATATTGTTTTGCTTTCTCCTGTGGACTTATGTGACTTTACGAGCAGGTGGAATTCTCAAGGACTATTTTATTATCCTTCTTTTGTACGGTCGCAGCTGCTTTATGAACCTCGCGCAATATACAATTTTATTTAAATACAACTCTTAAGTTTTCTGTATGATTTTCTTTGGTAAAGCGCAGTACAGATAAGGTACGATTACGAAACGAGGTAGGTTAAATCCTGCAGTTTAGCAGGCATATATTTCCCACTGCCGAGGAACACTTTTTTGGTGGAATCTTAAATCTATCATCCACTCCCCTCACGCTTACGTTTCCCTTGCAACAAATTGCTCGGTTTAAATCTATATATTGTCTATATATCGATCCTTCTTATAAACCATGTTGCAACTAACAGTTCTAATGTAGTAAATAAATATCTGTAGTATGCATTTTAGAAAGTGATTCGGAGAAGTCAGTTTGTGTTGGTTGGGGGATCAAATTAGTATTTTTCATAGATACTAAAAGAATGGAAGTTGTGATAATGAGATACTTGAGGATAACCTTTGTGGCAGGAAAGCCAGCCCAAACGTCGCTTTTAAAACAATTTATTGTAGGCGTTGTGAACGCACAAAGAAGTAAATACAGTCGTAGTTAAAACTGCATTTCTTGATTAGTTAGCAAGTTTTGTATTTATAAACTACACTAGGTTTATAAAGTACGACTCTGCACGGCCTAGTAATCCAACCTTGCTAAAGTTGCTGTGTACACATTAAACTAGATTCATGATTTTAAATGTAGTTACTGCAGATGAAAGGTTCGCGTAGAATAAATAGAAATTGAAAGTTATCTGTTTCGAATACAGTTAAACTTTTTCATTATGCAAAGAAAGTAAAATTTTTTTGTATATTTCTGGAACGTTCATTTATTTTTTGCCTTAATCATACCGGTACATAATAAACAAAGTCTTGTGTTTCACATTGTGGATCAAAGATACAAGCAATTATATGGTACTTCTGGATTTGGAAAGCTTTTTCCACCAGGTTACTGACGAGGATGGATATTACAGAAATAGTCGATTTTACGAATTCTATGCACGGATTTGTAACTATAGATGAGACGTGGGTTCACCACTGCACACCTCATAAGCAAACATAAGTCGAACAAAATATATTTCCAATTGATCCATAATCGCCTGCATTCTATGAATACCTCCTGCGCCAACGTTTTATTCCCGAACTTGAAGAAATTCCTGATCAATGAAAAATTTCAGTCAGAGGAGGAGGTTCGCAATGACGTCAACAGCTGATTTCAAGGTCTAGACACATCGTATTGTAAAAATTGTTTAAACTTGATACGGGCGTTTGCCACACTGTACCTAAGTTCAATACAATAATTAGTAACGTTCTAATGAATAGGTAATTTGTACGTTTATGTATGATTTAATGTATTTGAATTGGAACAAGGTAATTTATTCGCTAAGTCGGTAAAATAATGTAGAATGCTCGGAGTGTTTACTTGACTGTTTTTCCGCTAAAAATATGTGCCCTACAAGTCTCGGAGCGCGAACAGAATTCGTTAAGCGTGTGAGTGTTAAAAGGAACAGCTCGACCTTCACAGTGTTAGATTGGGCGACGCTAAAAACGAATTTTATTGCAACCGCATTATTTTCAGGAGTTGGGGCTTCTAGTCAGATTCCAGCGTAGTTTTGCGCGGATAAGAATCAAAACCATCTACATCTTAAGTTTTTTAAGTGCGTTCGCAAGAATCTTTGACCCTTGTGACGTCAAGCATCAGTCAACATTGGAAGTATCCGATTTCATTGCCAAGCGTGGCAAAATAACGGTAGAGAGGCTGGGAGTCAAGTAGGGCCGGCGTCAGTGCAACTAGAAATTTGAGTATAATGCATTTCGGTGGATTTGATTTAGATATTGGTTAATTTTAGTGCATATCCGACATAATGTAGGTGGTAGTTACTCTATCTGGTTATTTCGAGTAGAATAATGCTATATTGCCCGTAGTTTTCTATGTTATTAATTACCGTTGTTAAAGTGGTAAATTTTAGGTGTTCTTCTTTTTGATTTTTTGTTTATTTCTTTTTGTTTAAAGCCAATATATATTATGTGCACCTATAGTGAGTAAACTTTCTTTTATTTGAGTGGGAACTTGGAGTATATAATTTCAGGTTTTAAGCTGCAGCGGGTCATGTGTAGGTACTTTTACTGCAGTGATATTGCCTATATACAAGTCGAATTAAGGGTAGTACGTCTCTTATTATAAACAGAGGTAGCCGGTAACAAAAACGGCAAAAGTTATAACAGGTGCCTAATTTCAATATGACGCCACTGCTATCTTTTGAAGAAATGTATTCAGCTCGCACGAGAGTATGTTGAGAAATAAAATTGCTTTTAGTCTACACTTGTGTGTTTTTTTCTACATCGCTCAGCGGACCGTTTATACATTCATCGTCTGGATGTATAGTAAGACAAACCATATCTATGTATACATCGCATTGGCTACATTTTTACTCATTATTGCAACAGGAGAGTGGATATACCAACATAAGATCTTGTCAACCTCGGAACCAAATTCAGAAACATGGCGGTGACATACGCCGAGTTTATTCCACTCCAGTAAAGAACCAATACTTACACACTTGCCCAGGAGAGTATGCAACGTTAAAAGCAATTTATCCGAATCTAAGCTTAATCCGAGCTTACTAAAACAATTGTGTGTACTTTACTTCCACCATCTAAAATACCAGCTGCCTTTTTTATTTGTGTATCAATATTTGATTTGCTGAGAATTTTGTTTGCATTCCAAGCATACATTTAATGTACTGAACGCGAAATATTTGTATATTTTTATGAAAGGAGGCATTTTTACTCGGCTTTTTAGAATATCACTGTCTCAAATAGCAACATTCTATATCCAGCTTGTTGTTGCTTTTATTGGCGAAAGCACATTACGACACTCATTTCTGAGCCATCAATGCCAGATGGCTTCCTTTAATCTTCATATCCACTATACACGACCTATTAGGGCTTTCCTGCCTTTATTCCGACAAAGTTGATTGAAAATTGATAGGAGTTACTGCGACATAATCTGATATACAACCGTAAGAGCTTTTTCGTGGAACTTTAAAACTTTGCGTCAAAAGATATTGTGATTGTTGTGTGCTACGGCATATAATATTAAATAAATAATTATATTAAAAGATAGTGAGATATACCTCATTTACATTTACTAGCTCAACAATAATACAATTTTATTATCGTGATATTATTGGGATTATAATTGATAAATATGGACATCTTAATTAACATGGGACTAGAATTATCAGTTTACTTGCAATCGTAGGTGGCAACGAAAGGAAAAGGAAAATCTTAAAACGGTACTTTATTGGATAAGCGTGCAGCAGAAATGAGAAAGGATCTGCATTCTTTGTCATATGGAATTTTTAACATGCAGAGCAGAGCTATTTATGGACGTTGTTAGAAGTTGTGAAATATGCAAGATTTGTGTTATGGAATTTAAAATGATAATTTTTTAAAATCATTAATGTCAAATTTAATAAATATATGTCAAAATATAAACAGTAACTAGATACAGTATGTAACTAGGCTAGGTGCTAAACGATTTTTGGTATTAAAACAGTGTTTAATTTTTTATATATATATATATAAATTTCGGGTCCCGAGTGGTGGAGCTTGAACAATCGTCCACGTTCGATCAGCAGAGTTAAGCAACGCTGTCTCTGGTCAGAACTAGGATGGGAGTTCCACGGCTGCATCTCTCGGCGCCTCGTGGTACGGCTATCACGGAAAAAAGTTGGTCCCGGCGGTCATACAACATCATGGCAGTCGTTAGTGGGGTTGGAAGTCCTCATAACTGCACAGCGACGCCTGTAATTGGCCTAACGGCTGTTGGCTGAGTGCGAATTAAATTAAATAAAGATGTGTTGTCGATTGGAACATAATAGATAATGTAGTGTCAGCATCATGGAATGTGAAGTACATGGAGTAAGTTGTGAACTGGTTGGGGTTTATCAATTGGTTGTAGCATAGAACTACCTAATTGCTATGAGCTGGTAGGAAAGAGCGTTTTAGAAAGGTTAGACTAGTGGTGTAAATTGAAAAGAAATGCTCCTGGCAAAATATTTATGATAAATAAAATAAACATCATAATACCTAATTAATAATTCAAGTTGAAAGTTTGAGTGAACTGTCAACGTACCCTTTATGCTAAGGAAATCTATACAACCGATATAGCTGTTGAAAGAGAAAAATAATTTATAATTTACAACAACTATAACTGCATGTCCCAACTTGAGTAAAGATTTCCATGTTTTAAAAATTATTAATTTAGCAGAACATACATACATACCATATAGTCTTCTCCGCGAATATTTATTGTGAAATTGTGGGTGGCGACCTGGTTCGAAACCAAAGTGGTTTCATCATCAGGCCATAATAATCATCTACAGAGGCATATGGTTGACAATGGAGAAGTAACTAATTAACCAGCAAATGTCATAAAAATCATTGTACTGGTTAATCCATAACAATTAAAATTATAAAATCAGTATGAAGTTAATTATAAAAGTAACTAACCTAAAAGAAAAGTAGTCTCTAGATTCAATGACAATGAAATTACCAGGGAAGGTCAAAAAGGAGGACCAACTTGCTACACGAGGAATTTCTGTACACAAAAAGATAAAATAATATATAATTTACAACACGCGGTTCAGAAATTGTCTCGTAGTGTAGCAAATTATTGCCAGCTAGTTCTTGAGCAGAATTGGGGGGGGGGGGGGGGGTCCGGAAGCGCCACTGGTTCGAGACGGTCCAAACCAGAAAACCTACAGGGGGTCCTTGAAATAACCTTATTGTTTATTTACAGTATGTACACGTATAAACTCTACACCATACTCAAAGAAGTCAAATCAAATTGGAATAGTAGATTTAATTTAGTTTTAATTCTAAAATGTAAAAGGTTGTAGTTGTTATTTCGCTCGAGTACACGTATCTCAACTATAAGGATATAGGGACTTAAAAATCAAGTACTGCGATATCGATAAACGGGAGTTTCATCAAGTCGCTTAAACTATCAAATAATTTTTATAAACACGACACTTAACTGTGTATTTTCAGCTTTAAAGAGGAGTTGCTTTTAATGTCTAGCCTCCCGGAAACCCCCGCGTTGAAAATGCATAAAATTTTTAAAATGTTGAGTTTAGTTCACGAGTCGAACGCGACCCAAAAACGCTAACAGGGTAGCCAATATTAAATACTTATAAATTGAAAATAAACTGTTTCACACAACGAAACCCTCAAGGTGAATACATCGCATTTACAGATTTCTTAATTTCTCGGCACCATCGGCCAGGGGTTTCACCGAGGCAAATTGTAGATAGAATGCTTGATAATTCATAAGAGTAGCACTAACGATATTTGTAGTTTTGATAAATCAGATGACTAAATCGCTGGCTGTGCACGCAGAAGTTACCTGGTGTTGTGTAGCTGCACAGCGTCATTAGAGTAGCTATGCAGGGTGGTAGACTCGGGGATGCTGTCCAAACGAATCTCCAACAGGAGTTGCGACAGGCTTTTCTCTAACTATTGCACTGGGGAAAAGTCGTGTGGTCAAAACTTTCGAAAGCTGTCGAACTGGGGAAAAACCCCCATACGAATTGAGGGACTCAGAACTGTGCAAGAGTCGGCCCTCCAGGTGTTTTAGCAAGGGAATCACAGCCGAAGGGGGAGCACATGCGGAATATGGCACGAGTAAGACGAAAAAGGAGAAAAGGAGGCCAAAACTGGAAGGTGGCCTTACGTAAGTGGTCTTGCAGAAATAAATTATTATCCACTGTAACTAGCTCCATTCTAGCAATCTCACACCGAATTTCCTAAGGCTGATCCACAAGATTCACAAAATTTTTGGAATTATATTATCCACACGAAGTGAAAATTCCATATCACATTTGCATCATCAGCCGGAACAATCTCACCAAATCAGAACCATAAAATGGGAACCGGAAATCATACTCACAATCTATTTTGAAAATTTATTATAATACCATAACAATTCAAGAATTTTCAAAATATCCCAAAGAAGCCAAAATGAGTATGCAACCAATTATACACCTAGAGACTGCAGGTCACTCGAAACATCTAAACTGCATCTAAATGTAAAATTACACGTAACAAACTAAGGGACGAAATCAGCAAGAAAATTACCAAATCCTTTTATATTCAAGAAAATGTAAATAGTATCAAAACCTGTGACTACATTGAATCTGAATTCATTATTATTTAACATAATTTCTAAATTTTCAAGTAAATTCCACAAAATACATTTATTAGATATATGCAAAATTTGGTTATCTATATTAGGATCAAAACTGTGTTTAGATAGATTGGTTTAATCGATTGTAAAATTGTTGTTTCTGATACAAGCGGAATGCCCTTTAATTCTTTTTGTGAAAGTAAGTTCAGTTTGACCAATATAAAAACAGTCGCACGACGAACAGTTAAGACGGTAGACAAGAGATCTTTCTATTAAAGGGGTGGGATCTGCATTGAAGACTACCAATTTCTGAAGGGAATTGGTAGTAGAAAAGGAAATTTGAAAAATTAATTTGCTCGAAACATTTTTCATGGACAGACATTTTATTTTCGGAATTAGTAATAGGGGTTAAATTTCTTGAAAATGTTATTCGGAGTTTATGATAAATAGGTAAAATTAGTTGGAAAGGATAGCCGTTTTTAATAGCTATAAATTTAAAGATGTTAAATTCAATATTGAGACTCTCTGTTGACATAGGAGAATAGAGAGTAAACGTCTAAAGAAGAATTTAAAATTGGAAAGTTTATGGGCTAAGGGATAAAAGGGCCAATAAGGGATAGTATAGTCAGTACAACTGGGCTTCCTATAAATACTAAAATTAAGAGTTTTAACATTGAAACTATTAGTTGTTGTAATCAAAATGTCAAGAAAAGGTAAAGAGCAGTTGTGTTCAGTTTCAAAAGTGAATTTAAAATTGTGGCGTACTGAGTTAAGCCAAGTGATATGATCATTAATGTTGGGGTTATTAGAATTGGAAATAACTAGGATATCATCCACGTACCTACTCCAGTAAATAATATTGTGAATGAAGGGAGCGTCATTAAAAATTTTGTTTCTAAGTTGTTCATGAAAATCTCTGCTAACAGAGGTGATAGGTTAGATCCCATGGCTAAACCAGATTTTTGTTTAAAAAAGGAAGAATCAAATTTGAAAAACAATTGTGACAAGGCTAAATTTAAACATGCAAGTGAAGTTTCAATTTGGTTATTATTAAGATCCGATTCTGCAAGCAGAAGGAATGTTAGGAAAAAAGTTGGTTACATCAAAGGAACACAGAGTAACGTTTTCAGGTAAATTAAATTTTAATACAGTTTTGGTCAATTCTATGGAGTTTTTTATAGCAAATTTAAGTTTGAAATTAGTAACGTTACAAATTAATTTATTGAGCCAAGATGTAATCACCGATACAGGGTTGTTAGAAAAGAAAGCTACTAGTCTAATAAGGATATTGGGTTTGTGTATTTTAAGTACGCTATATAATTTAGGAGTAGAAGGGTTCATAATAGATAAGGAAAGGGGGTTGATATTTAGGGATTTAATATTATCAAACTGCTCTCTAATAGCCTGTCTACCAACCTTTTTGCCAGCATTCTTTTTAAAGCACGTTTTGATTTATTAAAAGAAATGCTTGTAGATTCAGATCTTAACAATAACCAAATTGCTTGTTTAAATTTAGTATTGGCACGTTTTTTTCAAATTGGATTCTTCCTTTTTAAACAAAAGTTTGGTTTATCCATGGATGGGATCTCATCTATTCTATCACCTCTGTTAGCGGAGATTTTCATGAATAACTTGGAATCATTTTTTTTAATGCAGCTACCTTCATTCACAATATTATTTACTGGGGTGGGTAAGTAGATGATGTTCTGGTTATTTTCAATTCTAATAACCCCAACATTAATGATTATATCACCTGGCTTAACTCAGTACTCCACAATATTAAATTCATTTTTGAAGCTGAGCACAACAGCTCTTTACCTTTTCTTGATATTTTGATTACAAAAAATAATAGTTTCAATGTTAATTTTAGTATTTGTAGGAAGCCCACTTGTACTGACCACACTATCCTTACTCGTCCTTTCATCCCTTATCCGATAAGCTTTCCAATTTAAATTTTTTTTAGACGTTTTCTCTATGTTCCTATGTCAACAGAAAATATCAATAGTGAATTTAACATCACTAAATTTACTGCTATTAAAAACGGTTATTCTCTTCAACTAATTTTACCTATTTATCATAAACTCCGAATAAAATTTTCAACAAACTTAATCCTTATTAATAATTCCCAAAATAAGTCATTTCATTCAATTCCTTATTATGGTACAATTTCTTTGTCCATGAAAACCATTTTAAGCAAATATATTTTTCAAATTTCCTTTTCTACTACCAATTCCCTTCAGAAATTGGTAGTCTTCAATAATTATCCCACCCCTTCAACATCACGATCTGGTGTCTACCGTCGTGCGACTATTTTTATATTGGTCAAACTGGACACACTTTCAGAAAAGAATTATAGAACATTCCGCTTGTATAAGATACAATAAATTTACAATCGATCAAACAAATAAATCTGCTGTTGCTAATCACATTTTGCAGTCTAACCACAGTTTTGATCTTAATAAAGATTACAAAATTTTGCATATAGCTAATAAAGGTATTTTGTTGAATTTACTTGAAAATTTTGAAAATATGTTGAATAATAATGTATTCAGACTCAATGAAGTCACATATTTTGATACAAATTACATTTTCTTGAATATAAAATGATTTGGTCATTTTCTATCTAGTTTTTGTCTTGTCATTGCCATTGAATCTAGGGACTTTTCGTTTTTTAAGTTAGTTACTGTTGTAATTAACTTCATACTGCGTGCGGATATTTTCAATGCCTGTCACTCCATAAATATTTCAAATTTTAATTGTTATGTATTAACCAGCACGATTTCTATAATGTAATTTGCTGGTTAATTAGTTACGTGTCATTGTGGTGCGTTATTTAAGCTGTTTTCTATCACGTATTCAATTTTTAACATTTTAACTCTACTTTGACGTGTGCTCCAATTACTAATAGCAGTAAGTGGTTTTCCTTTATTATGCAGATCATTGTTAACCATATGCCTCTGTAGATGGTCATTATGGCCTGATGATGAAACCAGTTTGGTTTCGAAACAAGGTGACACCCACAATTTCACAATAAATATTCTTGGAGAAGACTATTTGATTTTATTGCTTCATATCAAGGCATCTCCCCTAAAAGCATGACGGATCACCTCCTTAGCAGAACATATAAGCCGTTCACGACCTTTTTGGGACAGAGTTGGCTATGATTTTTTCTTTTCATGTTGGACTAACTGATTCGATGATGTAGTGGATGCAACTTTTTTTTTCTGTCAGTGTCTGTTCGACATTTTCTTGCCACCACATTGCCAGATTTAATATTTTAATATTCGTAAGAAAATAAATGATTTATCAAATGTGTAAAAATAATTTTAATTTCCGTCAAAGGAAAAGTCAAAATGCCCAAAATAATTTTGTTGCAACAAAAAATTTCCACTAAACGATGCTACTTCCAATTTAAGAAGGACAGACCACATTTAAAAGAAAGCGAGTCGATGTGGAGACTAGAGAATATCCGGCAACAATGTACCTATTCAGAAAATATAACCTTAAACTGAAAACAACCTAACCTAACACAAAAATTGTCAATTTCCATGAGGGAGTTTAGTTGCAACAGAGGTACTGCCAACAAAATTACTAGATGGTCATAGCCTCACCTGACCCAAAAAGATCGTGAACGGCTTATAATTGATGTACTGGGTAATTTATTAATATGAACAATTACACAACCATGACTATCTTACGTTAAGTCCATCTGACATTTGAAGGTGTAAAGAATTGAGCAAGCTTATATCCAAATAATTTTAATAACAGAAAGCTGTACTGTAAAGGAAATTTATTTAATATACTTACCCACAATATATACAGGATATTTTAAAAAGGTGTTGCCAAACTTGGGGAGGTTATATAAGACATTGCGGTAAAAATGTATATAAACTCCTAGTCGAAAATGAGCCGTATTGGCTTTGGAGCAATTTTTGTCCAAAAAATGGAATGTTATCTGGACAGAAAAAGACCGTAAAGTATAGTTAATTTTTATTACATCAAGTCCTTCCTGTATGAAACCCCTGTAGCCACACAAGAGGAACTGTTAGAGAGAGTGATGACAGCCTGTCTTTTTGTACAGAAAGATCCGCATATGTTACAACTGGTGTGCGATTCCATGAATCGAAGGGTACATTTATGTAACGAGGTTAAGGGTCACCATTTTGATCCACTGTTATAAATTTATTAATTTCGCGTTATCTTTAATAAAAATTTACTGAATATCGAAGTCGTTTTCTATCAACAAGATAACATTACGTTTATGGATAAAATTTGCTCCAGGGCCAAAACGGCTCATTTCTTCTCCAACTAGAAATGCACCTATGCTGCCTCGTTATTAATTATAGAACAAAAACTGTAACAACTATAACCAGAAGGATTTAAATGTTTTCCACTGTAACTGTTCTGTCCAAAGGCAGGCTTGAAACAGAATAACAGTCACGTCTCACTAGTAATACTGTTTGCTTTAAATACCGAATAAAAGGTTGCCTGCCTAAAGTTGACGTCTACTAAGATTTACTCTTTTTAATAGCCCCCACAATCTGTTGTAGCCCGACACTAAACGAACCACGCGATTGGACGTTATGACCACTTTCTCAGCTACGATTAGAAACCCTTTCGCGGTTGAAGAGTAAACAGCGTTCCACCAACAAGGAAGTAAATAGAATCTTCCGTCGTATTAGTAAAACTATTTTATCACTGGATGCACAATCCTGTTTTTTCGTCTTTATTAACCACGTTCGTAGTAGGCTCTTCCCAATTGCATCGTTTCCTTGATTATTTTGTCCCTGTATTTATATCGACCTAGTTGTTTCAAAATATTATCTATTTCTTCTTTCATCAGGTTTGCCGTGAACAATTCACTTCCATGGCGTGTTCCTACCATTTATGCAACCAATGAAAAGAACATAATTGGATACATATACAGTTCTCTTTCATTACAACGACATACTGAAGGGACAACAGTTTTATTAAGCATGATTAGATCATTATACATAGGTGACATTAATGAAACAATAAATTTTACAAACCAATTGACCAACTATACAGTAAGCTAAAGAAACATGTGACCATATAAATACCGTGAGAGTAACAATAGATTTTCTCAGACCAAAAACGATTCCAATATATTTTGTTAGTACGTTATACAGTAGTTCAGGGGAATAAAGGGTCCAAACGTTCACGTTTTTATTGAACTAATACATTTCTTCTATGAATTTATCTACCTTTCTTACGATCAGAAATTGTTGCTTCTCATTTATACCCGCTGTTGCTGTGGAATCAGCAACTTTTATAATATTCTTCCGAAACTAGTAGATTGGTTTGTTTGGTCGTTTCTCTTGGTGGCGCTTTCCAAGCGGACTTCATCCTGAGAAATCGACGATAGTCTGGGGCGTTTGGTCTTATTGATTTGGTGAATAGCTGCACCCATATGATTATTTCGGGATTTGATAGTATTTTTGCATTTGTGTGCTTATGAGAATTAGATAAGTTTAATGAGTATCACTTTTGCCTACGAACCATCCCCGTCCTTCAGTTGCGAGGTAGCTGTTTTGAATATTAACAAGTGACGAAGTTAGTGGGACACTTTCTTTAATTTTTACGTTTGCCCTAAATTTTTATAACACTTTTCTCGTAGGATCTCTCCTTTACATTGGATATGAGTGTCATCGAAATATAAAAAATATTCCGTAACATGATTGGAGATGTATTTTGTATCTGAGCGCTATTTCAACTTTATATATTCCCACATTTCTTATTTTTATTTGAAGCTAGTGAAGAGTAGGACAAAGTGGCACAAAAAAAACTAATTCAACGTCAAAACAATAACTTCTGTATATTTAAATCAAATTGATGAACATAAATTACAACGTTTGATATCATCTCTTTTGAAGGCTTAAATGTTTCTATCCTAGCTATACATATGTCCTTTTAATGGAACTATAGGCTGACGAAATATTCAAAGAGCAATAAACACAAAGAAATGGACATTGAAATAGTTCGTATAGAAGCAAAGAACGAGTTAACTTGCCTGTGAATTCCAACCCAGCAAGTTTCCAGGTCCCCTTTTTGGTGACGAGGATGCTCGCAGGACAAACGTTCCTGTGCAACACGTGTCCGGAGTAGTGCAGGAAGGATAATGCTTCGGTTATCTGGAACAAACATTTAATCAGGCGTTCATTCAGATTAAGCGTGTATCGATTGCTTTGTTAATTAATGTTTACAATGCGAGTTACAGCGTGTAGCTACAGCTTGCGCGGTTATCGGGACACTTTTGGTTTCGCAAGCTTAAAAAGCGCAGGAGATGGGCATCGATCGCATACATAAATTATTGTCCCAACCTCAAACAAACAGATTGATCACTTAATCCCGTTACCAGCCTTTTAGTGCTTGCAGGGGAATATCCTCCTAATCTGGCCACACCGTGTCCTTCCTTAATCCAGAACTAGACATTAAACCCTGCCGCCGAGATGGAGGATGGCGATAGCGTTCTAAGTGTCACGAAAGCTTTGTTTACTATTTTAATGGCATTTTCAGAACGCACAGTTCTGCGGTTCTGCGCACATTAAAGGAAAGTATTTTGGGGCTTGCGTGCCTTTCAGTTTCGCTTTAGTTTAAATGCCGTGAAAAATTTTTAACTACCCGAATTCACACGTAATTTAATTATAGAGCTCTGACTTATGGCATACAATGCGCGTAGTGCTTCCAGCGAACTGTCTGTAATATTGTCGCATGGAAAGGCTTCGCTGAAATCAATATGAAATCCTCCAAAGGAGATTAGAGTTTTACCATTTTTAGAATATCGGGTTTGGTGCTCAAAATATCAACTAATTTCATTAAGTGGAAGTATTCATCCTCTCTTTAATCTAGTACTGAAAGTTCAGTAGACTTTCAAGGTTGCTTTAGTTGGAAATACAATAGAGAGGGAGGAAAAGGGCTTTACTGAAGGTTTTCAAATATATTCTATACATTTTTTCTTGGGAAATATGTTTTGGATTTACTAGCCAGTTATTGTTCACAGTTAATTTATAAGATGTTTTCTAGTTAATAGAATATTCTGTCTCATCAATTAGTTTATAGTGGAAGGATATCCTGTCAATTAGTAGTTGACTCAAAGAGTTCTAATAATTATAGTGGCACACATTATCTTTCAACAGAGATATAACACATGTCAGGTCATTTTGTATTTTAATTAGCCACCTAGGCTTTAGGCAGCGTGCCCGTATGTTAAACCCTTTTAGTTACTTATTTGGCTTCATCGCCTAATTCCATAATAATGATTTTGCACATATTTGGCCTCAAGCGCAGTATTTCTCGTCATCCGGGCACCCCTTTGTTGGTACTTTGACAGTCGGGTGTTAACGCTCGCAGGATTTCCGAACCTTCTAGAATTTATGCTGTTGGTGTGACTGCGAGGCCTCGCGCTGTCTTTGTCACCGGAACTTATTTGTTTTATTGGGCGCATCCGCCATTGGCTGTCGAGAGTCACGTGGTAACGCCGTTTTGGCTCACGCCACTACGGGGGTCGTAACGCTGCTTGCTTGGGCAGTTCAGCTCACGCCGTTGATCAAGGAAGTCGCAGAGTGTGCCGTTTCGCGGCGTTCCCGCCATTGGCGGGGACGCCAGCCTTTTTCCCGTCTCGTGCTGCTTCAGCAAGTGTTTGATAAACTGTTTCGCCTTAAGCGAGAGTGGCAGTTCCAACTCAGGCGATTGAACAAGGGAGGTGTGTGTGTGTCGTTAGCGGCGATCTTATTACGCCAAGGCGTAGGTGTGATGGAATTCCATGCCCGGTTCTACGTCGTCACGTAAGGAGTGTTCCCTTTAGCTCATTGAGCGAGGATTCCGTTGAGGTAGGACATCACTTGGGCTAGTTTGGCCGTCGTAGCGGCGTTTGTTGAAGCGCCAGCCTTTGTCGCCATTTTGGGATCATCCAGACCATTCACACGTCGGCCGTTTTTAGCGGCGAATGAATTGCCACAGGCAACCTGTTTCCGCGCCAGCAGGACCGCATGCCGATCTCTTGGGCCGTCACTAATAAAATTAAGGTATTTGTAACCATTGAATCATACTAACTTCTCGTGCGCGAGCTGTGCGCTTAATCATGTGAATAATTGCTGAACTCTTGGCATACGTGCTGTAAGGCGGCAAACGCCAGTTTGGTCGCGGTAAAATTGCATGTGCGCGAACTTGATGTGAAATCTTGTGCACCGTTAAAAACGTACCCTTCGCATCTAAAATTGTTGTCGCGAAGTGGCGTCGCTCGCTTATTTTTGTTTCTAATCACTTCCTCACTTGGGCTTTGCTGTGTTTGCCCAAATTATCATGGTGAGCATTTTTATGAACAAACGTTCCCTTTTGGGACTCATATGTCAAACTGCTTTTGATTTTGTACAGTTATGGGTGTTGTTTAGTAACAGTAGTGCGCCCATCAGCTGATGCTTATTTATAAGAATTAACGCAATGTTTGCGGCACGCTTAGCTGCCCCAATGTAAGAATTGAATAATAGAAGCTTATCTAATTAAGAGACGCTTTAGATGATTTTTGAGGCTTTCACGGCCATTGTCATTAAGTAACAAACGACTTCCGGGATTGGACCGTGTCATGATTGAGACCGAAGAACTCAACGTTTCGCCCACTTTCGTAAGGGGGGAAAAAGCATGTGTGACATTCAATTAGTTTTTTCCATTTTCATATATGCTATCGCCTCTGCGAAGGTGAAGTCATTGCTAAAGTGTCAAATTCCATATAAAACTTTGTAGACTGCGGTTTTACTAGAGTTTATGCTGTAGGTAGATGTTAAGACTAGACATGAACGAGTACCTACCAAAACACGCAGAGCCTTGTCTTGTACTTCCTTTACATTTATTTTATATATAGGTTTCCTGTTTTGTGTTCTACATTTATTAAAACTTTTCAATTGTACCCTTTTGCCTTCTTCCAACTTTGATTAGTATATTTAATTTCACAAACGTCTGATGTCGATTTATTTTGTTTAAGTTGCTTCTGCTATGCGAGCTTTTATTAATTTTGTGTATTTATTTTAAGTTATATGGTTTCCTAATTTCTTTTTTTCGTAATGTCCATACTTCATCTGTTTCCCCATTTAGTTTAAAATATTTTTTGGCATAGGATCGCTCTCATTCTGTCGCTTTTCCTATCTCATTTCTTATTCTGCTATGAATATCTATTTTTAGTCACTATTGTTTTGTTTTATCTAACTTATCTTGCAAGTCCTCATAAGGATTGTTATTTTAGTTTTTGCTCCGTATCTACATTTGTATGAATGTTATGCCTTCAGGTTGTTTTAAATCGATAAAAACTATTTATGGGTGCTCATAGATTATATCGCACTTTATTGTGAATCTCCCCACGGCTTTCTTTGCTTCTTGAAGCATTTATTCACTACTGCAAACTGTATTAAGTAGATCCACAGCAAACGCTGTTGAATTCTCTATGTACCGGTTAAAAACCTGAATTTTTGAAGTTTTTATTTAAATAATGACACCGAAACATCTTCGTTATTGCACATGACGTAGCAGAGGCGATAAAGGGTACACACCTGACTAAAGATAGTTACCTAAGCAAAGCGGAGGCGTGCTAAAATGTTTTATAATAATATTGATGGTTTAACTACAACATTGTAGGAAATATCGCAGTGGGAGTTGCTTTTAACATGAAGGTTCACATATTGTTACCAGAATGAAAATAAATTAAGGAGTGGGACAAATAATTATTGATCCGCTTCCGGTCTTTATTAAAATGTTGCCTCGCTTCCTACCTGCCATAAATCACGAGATTAAATCATCGACCTACTAATTAATTTCAAGTATGCGTTTGTTTTGCCTCGCACAGGTATGCGAGTTGTTTTTGACCAAACTTCGCCATTAAATAAAATTCAAGCTCCTTAATGGAATGCTCAAATATTCATGAGCGTTTACGGCTCTGGTTTGCCCCCATTATGTTGTCCCGAATTCCATAATCCGCATTTATTCCAACAAAATATTTCCGCTCACTATTGCCATAAATGCCACATGGTTTAAACCAATCTTTTTCAGTAGCAATCCTTTGCTGGTTTTGGTTTTGCAATTGCTGAAATTTATGTGATATATGTTTGGATCGATTTTCTCCAAAAATAGATCTAAAATGTCGTTAACCAGGCTGAAAGATACGACGCAATAGGTCAGTGTATAAAAATTAAATGTTGTGTAGGTCGTGATGAGTCAGGAGTAATACCAATGCCACTGCGAATTTGTCTTTTCAAAGGCATGTGGAACTTCACGCAATCCCCGAGAATGCCATATTTAGTGAAAGAAAATAAGAAAACATGACAAGTACTGTAATGGTCTTTAGTATAAGGGTTTAATATCAGATTAATAAGGTTGAAAAAATAAAGTATTAAAATTACAAATATGAATTTAAGTATGAAAAGGATATCAAAATTATTAAAGTGTATTTGATAAAGAAAGGAAGCTATATAAGAAACAGTAAGATATATAATTTAATTATTATCTGAAATGAAGTGGAGGATTAATGACAAATACTTATTCCGGAAATACCATTCAACATAGTGGGTGTTAGATAAATATGATAAAATTTCTATAGTGTGTTGATATATAAAATATATGCTAAACTAAATCACTAAGGAGATATTTTTTATTTATCAGTATGTAAAAATAATTTGGTACAAAAACATGTAATACATTTGCGAGCGGTTAAAATTACGAAAATAAACCCTTTATAAAATTTAAAAACTGTTTGGTATATAAAAGGGTTGTGAATTAACTAAAATTGGCGTGGGGAAAATAAAAAATTAAATGTTAAAAGATTAAAAGATGCGAAGACGATATGGATGAAGAAAATGGATGTGGTGAGAATACCTAAGTAATACAGTTATAGTCTACAGAAGCAATTTCTGGAATGGGATGCCGAACTGAGTTTATTGTCAAATTACATTACATCATATGAACTGGATAACAGGGAATGGTTTTACTGGAAGTGGTTTACATCGAGATTGTTAGCAGAGTGAGCGCTTTATGGGGTGAATAGGAGGTTTTCATCTAATGGAGTTCTAATTCGACAAGCGTGTTATTGAAGTGACATCTTTTAACTTGCATCTAATCGAGGTTCGTGATACTAGGTTGTCGATGGCTTGAGGATTTTGGTAGGAAGACGTGGAGACTGAAGAAAGTTGGTAGGTTCCTTGTCGTGTTTTGGCCAGGAAGTCGTTGCGGATCCAGGTGTTTTTGACGGAGTTCGTACTAGGATTTGTTTGGACTTTGGGAGATATTTATGAGATTGGTGGATGCGTTTGGCTTGGTAAAGGAGAGTATCGAGGTCCATAAACAGGTGGTAGAATACAGGTATTTAAATAAAAAACTGAAAGAAAAATTAAGAAAGAGTGAAGTGAGGTAATTTTAAAGAGGTAAGTACTTACTATTTGATATTTGTTGAACGACGAGTAATGTAACGAGAAAGTATTTGTAATTGATTTTGCACTTACATAATTTAAAGTGACAGGTGACAGTAAAAATGTTTCTACCGGAGTTTAATAATATTGATAATCCATAATTATAAAAGGGCAAATAAGTTACTCAAAATTGAGTTTTAAAAGAGAATTGATTGAAAATAAACCAAAGTATAAAACAAAGTTAGATGTAATAGCTAAAGTATAATGATTGCATAAACATAAATCAATTTTAATATATAGAGACCATTATAACATAACCAATTATAACAGTACCAAGACTGTTATCAATATTATCCTTGTACAAAACAAACAAACAATTTTGAATTTACATTGGATCTGATGGGGTATAGCGTTTAGTGACGTTTAGCTCGACGAGGCGTACTAGGATAAGTTTTTAAACCTGGTGCCCTTACTTATTAGATTAAAGACGAAATTATAAGACAAATTGTGGAAGGTTTTTATTACTACATGCGCACCACTTAAAATAGTTATTCTTTAGCCTGCGTATTTAGAATTTAAAAAAATTACATTATTATTGCTCATAAAGATTAGGTGAATTTACTATGCATTCTTCATTCTCACGACGCTCTCCCATATCCTGCTAGAGCTAGTTGTATAGAATGTTAAACGTAACAATGTTCATATTGACAACTTTTGTTTGGTGTTCTATTTTACACTACATTTTTATTTGAAAAGAAACTGTTAAAGGAAGTGAGATTGCAAACTCAAACTGGAGCAAAGAAAACGATTGTAAATAAGGATAGTATAGGCAACTTGTGGAAGCGTGAAGGAAATACTACATATGTTATAAAGTCTTCCAAGATAACAAAAATGGCTGACAGATGGCAAAGAACATTGAAATAAATAACTCAAGAAGTACATGATACATGACTGAAATGACAAAAATTATCACCTCATTGTGAGAATGGACCAGATCCTGAATTTTTTTGAAATGACAGAATTATGCTTGTGACCGAAGGAAATATGAAGTAGGTTATACATTCAGCTGACCTTCATGTCCAACTATGACTACCTCGGCAGTTTGGCCGTTTAGCTTCTTTATAAAATACTCCGGCCATCTGTGAATGATTACTATTTCTCCTTTTTGTGTACCTTTCATTGAAGTTCTCTTTTGTTCTTCTCAAGTTTTTAATATAATTTCCTGCTTTCTTCTTTAATATTCTCCTTTCATCTCATCTGGCTTCTCTTGTTTGCGAGTATTTTCTTACTTCAGCATATATTATGTATGTCTATCAACTTGTTTTGATAGTCTTAAGTTGTTGGTATTGTTCTATATTGCTCCATTCTACCTTTGGTTTATTTCTTCTGCTTGTGTGCACCTCTACATTCTTCATTCTACTCGATCTGTTACTGCTTTCTACTGAGACCTCCTCAGCTGCCTTGTGTAAAGTCATTAAATTTTTTGCCATTTCTCCGCTTCCTTCACACGAGTAATAAACCCCTAACAAAAAGTATATCTTTCAAGACAGCAGTTTCTGAGGCCATTATAATAGCGAACCTAGAGTTTATATTGTATATAAAGGACTACGACATTCTTCTATCCCAAAGATAATGTTCTCTTACATACTGTTACAAATGCAAGGCATTAGGTACGGACGGAAGCGTGATTGATCCACACAAGGTGTAAGTAATACGCATGGATTGTTACGATTCCGTTTCAGAGATAATGTTGAGGTAGCTCTCAAGCCCGATAAGCTTCGGATTCAGCAGACTAGACATATTCGAACTGCTCACGCTTCCTTTATTTATGAACGGCTGTGCTGTACCAGAGGCCTTAATTTTCGAGTAAGTTCTCTGGTCGATAATTTAATTTCAGACCGAGGCCCCAACGACGTGAGTGGTAGTGGCAAATCAGCCGCAGAATTAAACCGTCAAACCTGCAGCTGATTACTGTTCGGGTTGCAACATTATAAAAATTACTTCTTCATTGTTCTTTACAACCCTGAACGTAACTGGAGAACGCGTTCATCTGGAGGAGCTATTGGAATACAGGTGATATTTTGTATACAGGAAAATATGAGACTTATAAAACGATTGTTAAGAATATCTTTTCTGTAATAGCATTCTTAATTTTCTTTGAAGGTAGGTTGTCATTTTAGTCATTCGTCGTTTATGAGATATTTGAATAGACTTGGGCACTGTATCTGATACTTTTATTAACCGGAGTTCTTTTCTGAAGCAATTTTAAGACATGAGATTACTAGATGACATACCAAGAACGAAAATATTTATGAAAAACCTAGTTCGAAGCCAAAATCAATAAAAAATCAGGCGAAAACCTTAATCAAGCTTGCTTTACAGGATACTCATTTTAAATTTATGTGTAATGCTCATGAAAGCAGCTATAGACAAATAAAAGTGTATTCAGTGTATAAGTCCGTAAGTTGCATGTTGTGACGTAAGTTGTGGGGAATATCTTCGTTCGTAGTGCAGTAAGGCCTTCAGAGCGCTACGATAGTGTATCAATACGACACCCTCCTGTGAAATTCCTTTGAATATAAGCCCATCCGCTAGTTTTGCTGAGTGCGAGCAGTTATAACTCTTAGGAATTGTTTAGGTGTTACCCGTTTTTGTAGTGGTCACATATTAATAGAGTCTTAACATTTTTCTGTGGGATTTGTAAAGAGCAGTGTAATTCTGTGAATTTTTAAGAAAATAATCCATTTTTAGAGATTCAGAAACTAGGTAAAGTTTAAATATCGAAGTTAAGCGCCGCACACAATTTTCCTTTAGCCGAGGGGGTTTTTCTATGGTCGAACACCTACTCTAACATAGGCTTCCAAAATACCATGGTGGAGCCTTAAATTAAAATGAACTTACCGTTATACCTCCGTATTTTCCAAGGTACACAGGTAAACAATAAAAGTGGCAACATCAGCAACACATATATAGATACCAATTTTAACCTCAAACCAAAAGACAAAATAGGAAGATCTGCAGTACTGGAACGAGACTCCTACATAATATGGAAGGAAAAACGCGATATAATTAGAAGCGCATTGCTAAGTGATAAAGAAAGCGTAAGGTGAAAACGCATGGAAGTAAATGTGCTAAACGTTACTCAGACAATGAGACCGAGCTTGACTGCCAGCTTGCAACGAAAGTTAGAAGGATCTAGGGCTAAATAAAGTAAACAAGTAAGTAGATAGATATATTAACCCAGAACTGCAAAAAATATTGTCACCTTATTGATATGGTTTGAATAATTAAATGCAGCCATTGTATTTGCCGCACAAAAAAAGAAGAGGGAGAGGCACTGATGTAGTCGAGTACAGACGTTCTGCGTGGAATGTTAATTTGTTCCATGAATATCACCGTATGGTGGATATGGCTTTACCTTCTAATTTTAGTCAGATTACGACCTTGTCGAAACTTGCATTAGGAGTTCCACGGAATTTCACATCGACCTATGGTCGAATACATTCAACGAAACATTTTGTATCGTCGCCCGTTATTACGCCCTGCATAGTAGCAGTAGCAACGATGCCCTGTATATCAACCTATCGTTTCACAACCCACCTGCATCTTGACAAAGCTCTGGACAAATTGCATATGGACTCGTTCTAACTGCTCTTAGGTATTCTCCAACTACCGCTGCCCATTCGTCAAACGGAGCTTTTCGTTTTGCTTCTAATTTTGAGCCAGAGCCACATCCTTTGCGAACCCGCAACATTAGCAATTCCGCTAATATCGCACAATCTTGGCGGCTACCGATCGAATACCCAACCAACTGCCCCTCAGCGCAGGTGCTGAACCGCCTGCATTTTCGCATCATTTAAGCCGCTGCACCAAACTAAGTATCTTATGGTTTATTATTTGACCCAAGTATGGCTTACTGTCAATTTTAAATGGGTGTCGTATACCAAAAATAAGATTTTGTATATATATATATATATATATATATATATATATATTACCGTTAACTTTAGTGCGTTGTGAAGTAAGTTTTGGGGCGTATCCCCGTTAGCAGCGTAATAACGCTGCAGCGCTTGACATCGGTGTATCAATATTGCAATGGGGGAGTTTGTGTAGACATTAGCTAGTTTTGCTGTAGCGTGCCGTTACGAAGAGCAGGTAGAAATTTCTTAGTCAATGTTTTACGATCCCTTGCATTTCGGTTCTGGCCTTTTGCCCGTTTAAATGAATCTTCCTGAATGTAATCTTACTAGACTTCTGTGAAAGTTCATGTTTTTTTTTCATTTGTAAAGCGCAGTGCAGTACCGCGTATTTTGAAGGTAAGTAAGAATTTTCAAAGATTCAAAAATACAGTAAAGTGTAAATACCGAAACTTAGCACTTAACAAATTTCCCGAACCGCTTCTCAGGAGTTTTAGATAGTGGAACCGACTTGTTACTCTTGATGGTGCACTAAGCAATAACGAAAGAATGAATCCCCGGTTCGACTAATTTCGCTTCCGCAAGCGAACGCCTGATCTTCTACTTTAAGACCGCAGTAGTTAACCGTGGCAACCCTGTAACTTTGTTGCAGGTAATAAAAGAGTTGTAACAGGTAACAACTTATCGAGACCCTTACGTAATCTTTTTGTTTTATTTGATGTACTTTTAAGTGTCAGGGTTGTACACCTTGCAAAGGGCTAGTGCGTGTCACCTTGGTATTTAGTAACCACCTTGTTAGATTTAAGCCAAGCTATATTTCTTTTATTGTACCAATTAGGTTAAGAGGAATTATGTATTTAAAACATGCATCGAGTATTATTTCGCGCGGCAGACTATGCCTGTGGTGCGCTAACGAACGTGCGGAGAGGCAGTCGCCTGCTAGTAGGCGACTGGTGAGTTTCGTCCAAACAAAAGGGACGCCACACGATGCATTAAAAGAGAATGTATGTGTTGTTCTGCTTTAAGAGCAGTCGACGACTCGTTATTCTTAAGCCGAAATACAGCCTCTAGAGCAGATATCTAATTTGAAAACATCGAGGTACCAATTATTTTTCGTAGCAATAAGCCAGCCGATCTTGTCAATGTACGAAACCATTTGGAGCAACTATCGTGCAAGGTTAGTTCCTATAAATAATTCCCGGTCCAGGAACCTGGAGAAACTGGAAGTGTAATTAGTAAATTACGCCAAGTTGCATCACCCTTGGTGATCACTCTGCTGACACATCGCGTCAGCCTGATTTCAAGCTACCGAGGGCAGAACCGTATTAAGTGAATTTGTACGCCTTGTTCGATTTGCTTTTTGACTTAGTGTTACGTATTGCTGATAGGGTGTAAAGCATTTCTGTATTAACAATGTGTATCCTTTTTATGTATTTTTATGTATACTGTTTGGTTTTTATTCCTAGCCGGATTTGCATGTATGCTTACAGAATTATAGGTAATAGCAAGTAGGATGGAACGAGCTATAACCTTATCCATACTGAGGTAAGAGCTGCTCTACTGCTTCTACGACTCGGTTAACTAGAAAACAAAGGGCAATCTAAATTCATAGTAAAGTAGACTATAGGGCACGGGAAAACTCTGTATTAAAGGTACATAAATCTCGGTACTGACTTGAGAATTTTTGTCCGCACGAACGGTTTGCACGTAAAATTTCTCTAATCAGTACCAGCCCGAATTTGCTTGCGCGTACGCGGCAACACGCTCGAACGCAATCCATCGCTTGTCGGTTTTATAGCTGGGTACTGACTTGAGCATTTTTACGCGCACATACGGCTTACGCGCACACACATTCGTGTGCATAAAAATGCTCAAGTCAGTACCGAGCTTAAAAGTACCATTACAACCTTTCTTCTAATTCCGCGAAGGATTAACTTGTAATTCTACTATTGAGGATTATAACCACATTGTGTATAAATCCTAATACTAATTGCAGTTGTGATAATATACGAATCTTGCCACTCTTTTCGTCCTCGTCCTTGCCTAACAACTTTACTGGTTTCCAATTCTTTCCCATTTAATTTGTTTTTTTCTTACTTCCGTTGCAATGAGCTTTCTTAAGTTATGGAGCTCTGTAGCCTCATAAGAATCTTAAAAGCACCTTGTATATTTGTTATCAAAAACCGTACTATGCTGCCGACGTCATTTTTAAATCCATCTATATATAGGTATACAGTGTGGTCCATTAAGTGTGCAACAAATGGGAATTTTTTTTATTAGTTGTACAATCGAAATTTAAATACCGCCAAAAGTTAGTGCATGTTCGATAACCATATTAGATTCCCTTAGAATGGCTTCAAGTCAAACAATATACAGGGCAGGAATAAAAAAAAAATGAAATTCGTTCAAGAATAAAGTTACCTTATTTCAAAAACTATAGCAAAATGTTATTGAGAAAAGTTGTTTAGAATCAAAAGTGACGCTGAAATACAAAGTCACGGCCGCTTATTCGAATTTTGATTCTTTTTTGGAAAATTTTGTATTACCCCAGTATGATACATATTTTTATGATTCTGATTTTATATGTATTTAAAGCAGCCACAACCAGATCACTTTTAAATAACTTTTAGCAACTTGAAGCGTATTTATAAAATTTACTTGGATTTATATTTTTTTAGGTAAGCGTCCACTTCATGTTTGTTGCAACGATATTTAACAGAACTTTAGAATTTCGCAAATATTCTTTTTAACAAGGCAAATGCTTTACTAATGATAATTTACATATGAAAAAACTCTTAATAAAATCAGAATAATAAAAATATGTATCATACGGGGATAATACATAATTTTACAAAAAAAATCAAAATTCGAATAGGAGGCCGTGACTTTGTATTTGAGCATAACTTTTGATTCTAAACAACTTTTCTCAATAACATTTTGCAATATTTTTTGAAGTAAGGTAACTTTATTCTTGAACGACTTTCATAGTTTTGTCCTGCCCTGTATATTGTTTGACTTGAAGCCATTCTAAGGGCATCTGATATGGTTATCGAACATGCACTAACTTTTGGCGGTATTTAAATTTCGATTCTACAACTAATAAAAAAGTGTCTCATTTGTTGCACACTTAATGGACCACACTGTATATAAAACTGAAAGTCCTGACTGACTCACCCACTCATCGATGCCCAGCCCAAACCCTTGGACCTAGAAAGCTGAAATTTTGCACAGAGGTTTCCTTTATGATGTATACAAGGAATAAGGAATGATATTTCGAAATTCAACCCCTAAAGGAGTAAAATGGGAGTTCCAATTTTGTATGGAGAAATAATATTAAATAGACATTTTGACTTGAAACCTCGTAGGAGCACTCCTAAAAACAAATAAGCAAACACGTATTTCGTGATTTTCCGAAAATCAACCCCTTAGGGGGTGAAATGGGGTGAATAAGCCTAAAATACGATATGGGTGTCGTGATTGAGGTTTTTTGGGACGTTGATTGCAAAAATGGCATTTATTTTTAAGTCCAAGACGGAGGACATGACATAAGGAAAGGGACGGGACGAGACGGGAGGGGACTGGATGGAACTGGACGGGAAGGGAAGGGACGGGACGGGAAGGGACGTGACGGGACGGGACTGAACGGGACGGGACGGGACTGGACGGAGCGGGACTGGACGGGAAGGGAATCGACGAGATCAAACGGGACGGGACGGGACGGGACGGAAAGGGATGAGACGGACGGAGCGGGACGGAACGGGACGGGACGAAAAGGGAAGGTAAGGGATGGGGTGGGATGGAAGGGGAGGGGACGGGACGGGACGGGATGGGACGGTACGTAGACGGGGACGGAGAAAGGCACGGAGACGGAGACGGGGATAGGTGGGATGGGATGGGATGACAGAAAATAGTTAGTCATTATTTAATACACAAATAACGAACCTCGCGCGGACGAAGTCGCGGGTAACAGCTAGTTTATATATAAACGTGATACGATTTCGAAACCAGGAGTATTTTCAGTTGAAATAATCAAAGCTTTGAATGCATTTCTGACCTATTCAAAAGTTCATCACAGTTCTGGGAAACTTAAATCATTTGCCATTGAAGGAGTCTAATTTCACTGGACGAGCTACATCTATTTTAATTAAAATTTACTTAATTGCATTATCGCATCAGTGCTTCGTTGCGAAATGTAAGTTGTTCACTGTATGCTTGGAGTGCAAAGGGTCAGCCAGAATGGATTATTGTGGTAAAACCAAGTCTAGCTACACGCTAAATGGTTTTAAACACTCCTTAATATACTAATCCTGTCCTTGTTACCGACCGTGGGAAAGCCCAGGAGGATTTTCCGCAGATTTTCACCTCTAAATAATTTCCATTAAAATTCATTTTAAATAATATTATGCAAAGATTTAACAGCAACTTTAATAAATCCCAAATGATAAAAACAGAAAGAACCCAGTTGAGGAAGGACGAAACATTCTAATTATTTTGAAGAGAGATGCATTATTTTCATATTAATATAAATTTAGAAAGTACATATTAAAATTTTAAGAAGATACATTAAACTCTCGTTGTTACCATTGTTTTTATTATTTTATTTTAAATCCTGTAGCTTCTTTCAAATTAAGGTAGCAGAATATGAATATGCAATGATAGAATTAAGAAAAAACTTTTTTAGTTGTGTTTAGCTATAAACTTTGATATTACCCTGCACCTTAGAAACTGTGGTTTCTATTCTATTCTAATTAAGCGATAACTTTCCATAAATCATGAACAATGCTACATTTTGAATTACTTTAATACTTTTTCTATGTATATTTTTGTGCTAAAATACTCCCTATGCCGACAAAGGAATCATGTTTTCAAACACATGAACGTTTTGTATAACACCATGTCTGTGTCCGTTTCGGGTTTCCAGCATTAAGCAACATTAAGTAATTAATCCTAGTAAATGTATTCGTCGAGCAACTTAACTCCGTTAGACTTAATGTAAATGCGGATGTACATACATTTTGAGGTTACAAATAGTCGAGTTGCTTACGATTATGTACATTTTCTCTAAATATAGTGCTTAGATGAACATCTACTAGAAGAATCTTCCACATCATAACTGATACACTTTAAAACCATATTTATGAAATAAGCTTTTTCTAAATCATTCTTAGCTAAATCATACCTTAAAACTAAGAATAATTTCTTAAACACCAAACTAGTTTATGTGGCTGAGTGGTCAAGCTTTTGTTTTTAGAACGTAAAGCTTGACTTCAATTTGCAAGGATCTCTCCAATCATTAAATAAAGTGTCAAATTTTCTACCTCCCCACTTCGGACTTAACACCCGAAGATGCCCTACACCTTCTCAAACGAGGGGAGACCCCAGCAAAGAAGATAGTTCTACTAAGGCTCAGGGCCGGCATCTTTATATTTTCTCGTGTGTTGCTCTTACTTCTAAAGACAATAAATAGCAGAAATTCTAAAATGATAAGTAGAAAAATCGTTTTTGTTGATGTCAAATACTCCCAAAATATTTAATTTAGATTTAATGCCAGTGTATATTAACTTAAAAAGAATTTAATTAAAAGGATTCACAATTTTAGATGCCAATTAGTATTATATATATTTTTTACGTTTAATCCCCAGGATGAAGTTTATTCTCGAGACAAAGTCGAGGGAAGAATCACATGTGGGATTTAATGACATCTTAGTACCAGCTTTTTAAGTTATCAAAATAAAGATAGTAGTGATGGTGACGAAACATACTTGGTGCCTTAGCAATTTATTAGCACTGGGATAGGGTAGAAGTGTACCAAATTTACATGGTGCGTGGGAAAAGTATTCCCGGTAGGTGATGTTTAGTTGTGTGAAGGACCTGACAAAATATCAGGTATGTACTTTTAAATTGGGTTATAATATTTGATGTTTGACAAGTATTTTTAGCTAGAAGTGTATTTCTCAAACGTAAAAAAATGTAACCCAAGTTAAAATTATTTACCCTACCCTACCCCAGGTTAGTTTTACATAACCCAACATCACCTACTGGGAATACTTTTCCCAAAGACAATGAGCATTTGCGACACCTATACTAAGGTTTTTTCCATGAGCGGAAGTAGAAATCAGTTTCTAGGTTATAAATATTGTTGCAGAAATATCCCTTGGGATTAAAAGTGGGACTTTAGTCCCTCAAGAGGACTCTATTGAAAATAATTTTTCAAAATGCCCAACTAATTCATTGAATAAAACATAATTAAATAAAACTAAATTTACCATCACATTATGTAGTCACAACAAGGCCCACAGTTGAAATTCTGTAATTATTGTTGTCTCGAGTCTTCTTAATTTTTTGCACTTTTTAAAAAATACCTCAGAAAACGTAACTTATAAATTGATAAAACCAGGTTATTATGCGGAAGGGAGTTGGAACTTGTTGAAGGTAAGAAAGTTTGGAGAGTGATTTGTAAACGGGGTAGCCAGGCCTAACTACCACTTAAAAAAATTGCAGCCTATGTCAATTCACAGATGAACACAGCGTTTGACATTGTATTAAAAATTAAGTATCATATACTAGCAATAAATACAGAATATTGGTGTCGTGTTTTACTTATTTTAGGCGAAATGGCGACCTAGTAAATTATTTTCGACGTTCGTAAAATTATTGCCTCTGCACCCACCCACTAATTCCCTTAACAAAAATATTTATCTACAGACAGCAGCACAAATATGGTATATAATTACAACACGCTATATTTATCTACTTTATTCACCGGCAAGTGTTTTGAAACCCTAGCAACACGCCATTACGGTGATAATGCAATAACCTGTGACGGTAACTTAAGTGTTTATTTGTGCAAAACTGGTGGTAAATAACTTACACGTACAGCACTAAACACTAACAAAGGCACTAAGCCACCTGTATATTACAAAAAGCTCAACTATAATCGATAACTGCAACCAGCGCGCAGTTATAATCTGTAAGCATGTTCACGTCGCGGACATTAACTACCTACTTTACCCGACATCACAAACCCGTCACGTCAGACACCTCAGGCCTGATTTTCTAACTAGTAGTGAGCGTTGTCAGTTATTTATTTTGTCTGTTGTCGTCTGAGGTCCGGTGTGTTGCTCATATTGTTTCCTGAGTTGCTCGAGCTCGCAAGCAACACAACTGATGCCGGGCCTGCTAAGGCTAATATGACATCACGGAAATTGCGAAATTTACTTGCAGACTTGAAAGAAGCCTGAGGAAACAAAGTCAGCACAGACCTGCGCCACGAAGCAAAGTTAGTCAGAATTTGTTCATTCGTGACAGCTTTCGATGCATTGCTTTTCGTACGCTCGTCTCATTGGAATTTCGATTTTCTGGCACGCCTTGTATGTGCAAAGCTTGTTACACTTGACTGAACACTATGATTTTCCTAGTAGATGGATTTTGCACGTTTCTCAAAAGGAGAAGATGGAAAGTCGTGGAAAACGTAAAAACAATTATATCAAACAATGCATACGTTTGAATTGAAGACGAACAAGAAGATAGTATAGAATGTGGATAGTAGAGACGATCATTTTGTAGTCGAATTTATATTTAATAACTGTTACGGAAAATTATTACCTTAACGTGTTACGATGTTTTAACAAGTTAATTCGCTATCTATATTTCTCAACTAAAATAAGCAAAAGCAGATACCTGGAGGGCACGTCTAGCTCAAGTCGAAGACGGCGTGCAGTAACTTAAATGAAGGAAACCGGGAGGGCGCCAGCGAATCCAGAGAAACAGTCAACCAGGTATCTCAAATGCTTAATCAGACGATTCGCAGACTGAGCTCTTACAATGGGCTAAGAACTATAGCTGCAAAAGAACGGTATACGGCAACATTGAAGGAAACTACATATATTTCTCAAGTATCACAGTTTAATTATAATCTTTGGCTCGGAGAAGTTGACAAATGACCCAATAGGGTCTACAGCAAGTAATACTTAAATTTTCATGGAAAATGCAGGATACAATCGGAGGAAAAGCCTCTCAATAATTTACAGTTACACACTAAAAATACCTGGACGTACACACATTGGCATGGGCCTTTACTTTCGGCTAGTGTCCAAGTTATCGCCTAGCTGGTACAGGTAGTTGAAAGTAGATCCGTGGCCTGGGGCAGTTTAATTCATAGGCTCAACACGGCTCGCAAAGGGGGCTTGATGGGTGTCCCTAGTATTAGGTGTGCTTTCATGAGATTCACGGAAGCTCTGCTTTTCGACACCAGCGGTTAATAGCCCAGCATAACGATGGGGCCCTGATTAGCCACGGCGGCCTTAAACGAGGTCGCCGGAGGAAGAATCCCTCAGCTGCCAAATTCCGGATCGTGGATTGTAGCTCGGCACGTCAAGCTGACAACAAAATTGAACCCTAAGCGAAGCACTAGAATGCCGATAAGGACTTACCCCGTATGGGCGTGCAAGAGGTGCTACCATCAAAAAGAATCCGCCAAACAAGCGGGGCGCCTAGAATCGCCCAAAATAACGTCGTCTAGAGGAGAATCCGCCGAGGGCGTTTATTTTCCAATCATAACTAAATTAACCTCTTGAACGACTTCGAAGATGATAGCGGCTACGAACGGCACCAAATTTCCAACAGCTAAGGCCCCAGAATAACGCTCGTAAGCCGGAAACTCGCCAAAGAAAAAAAAATTATCGGGGAACGGAACCATGTCCCTATCAGCGAACAAAAGTTCCTAACTCAGGAGCGCGCGGAATTTGAATCTACTCACAGAGTTACAATTCGGAGAGCGCTTCCCATGAAGTTACAAAAAAAAGCAGAGTGAAGCGATAAATCTAACGAAAGCGCCATTTTAACGTAACAACTCCCCCCTTACCACAACAGAAAAATTTCCTAGAAATTTTTCGATAAGGCTATCGCGAAACCGTCACTAGCTCGAAGCAACTACACATAAAAAAAAATGAAAAGAAAGGCACCAAAGGCCTCAACCATCACCCACGTAAAAACCCTAATAACCCGCACCACAATACAACAATACCCGGAGAGACGGGGGCGAACCCGAGCGGAACCCGCAACCGGACCTCCTCCACGACAGGGATCGAGACTGCTCGTCGCTGCTGGATGGTAAAGCTGCGCCGGTGAACAGTCCCGTGACAACCCGTCGCCAAGAAGTCCCAACCACCAGAACCGCTCAACACCCCCACCACGTCCCCCACAAGCAACCCCCCCTGACAACTTCCTAACAAACAAACCAAACCCCGAGGCGGAAGCAAAACCCCACAGTTAAGGCACTGTTAGACCGAAAACCAATAACCCTTCCCACGAATAAATCCAACAACCCGTACCCACAAAAATCCCAAAAATTTCCCCAAAACATCGATTAGGGTTCTTCTTTTGACAAAAAGGGGAGAAGGCAACCCCGGGAAAAGAGGGCGACAGACACCAGAAAAGCGAAAGGCAGAGACAACAATCACGCAACTCAACACGCATGCTGATTGAGAGACCCTGCAGCGCCCCGAACGGCCTGGAGGAAATCTCTGCAATCTTCATCCCATTCGCAACGAAGACCCATTCACCACCAAAAGACCCATGCACACCAGATCACAGGGAAATGAAACGAAACGTAGTAAGATCCATCAACATCACGCAAGGGGACCAATTCAAACTCTGAAGGGCACTAACATTCATAGGCTATAGGAATAAAAGGAAACGACCAGATCGGAAAATACGAAGGCGAAGAATGAAGGACTAACCGACTAAAATTATTTATGACACGGAACTACACACCACCGACACATTCGAATCCCAGCTCCACAATTCGTTCTCACAGGAGGTCAACCCGCGAACAGCGCCAGACAAATTCTCGACGTGAGGTCTCAAGCAATCAACCAACAACTGAAGCGAAATAGCGTGAACATTAGTACACTCAATACTTTCGTCGACAACACGGCTCTGAAGAGCTTTATCATGAAAACACTCTACAGCCGCCCCAGAATATACCAAAGTCGAACATAAAATCGACCTAGACGTCAGCCACAAATATTCCAGTGCTGGAAGTGGGAGAACTAGTTGACAAACTTCCCAGACTGAACTACTCCAAGTGCTCAATAGAACTATCCGAGACCGCACAAGAGGGAAAGTCAGACGAAATCGCTCCCCTACCGTGACCTGTCCTACGATGCAATAAAGGGACGAACTTGATGACAATGTTCCCTAACAGTGACCTACCCTACAAATTCCCAACCAACCACCCTAAATATAACGAGAGAGAACCATTACGTCACAGCGGAGTCATCATAAGGTTTCAAGTCCTTCGCATGCCAAGTACCTTTCAGAACAAGCCCGTCTGGATCTTTTAGCTCATAGACCCAACGGGAGAACTTCCGATTGACATAAAAAGGGCCAATATATTTAGAGGCGAGCTTCGCCGTGAACTGACGAGCGGCATCAGACAGAACGTAATTTCTACGCAACACGGGCTGTCCCACAACATATTCCAAAGGACGCCGACGAAGGTCATAACGGGCCTTAGAATTCTGATACGCCTTTCCCAATCGGCGCTTGACCTCAGCGTACAGTTTGCTCAAAAAGGCGGCACGCGTGTCTAGGTCTCGACCGCGATCGAACTGAAATTCCGGATCTTCACCATCTGGGGTAGGCTCGTGCCTCAGTACAATCTCTCGACCAAAATTTATGAAATAGGGGGTCTTCCCCGTGACCTCATGAACTGAAGTACGCGTCGCGCAAGCTACATGGGGCAGATATTTGTCCCAGTCCTGATGATGGTCAGACACGTAAGCCGTCAACATGGTTTTCAACACCCTATTTATACGCTCCGTCGGATTGGCTTGAGGATGATAGTTGGCCGTAAAGGAGATCTTGCAACCGTACTTGTTGGCTAAGGACCGAAACTCACGGCTACGAAATTGGACGCCATTATCACAAATGATGCGCTTAGGGGCACCGAACATCAGGAAAACATCTTCCTCAAAGTGACGCGAGACCGCGTTAGCTGATGCGGCCCGCAAAGGGAAAGTCAGCGCAAATTTGCTGAAGCAATCCGCCACGACCAGAATGTAGGCGTACCCACGTGACGACCGGGGCAGGGGTCCGATAATGTCACCACAGATGACCTCCCAAGGTTTCGAAATCAAGGAATGGCCTCCCATAAAACCAGCGGGAGCTCGTTGTTCGGGTTTAGTTCGTTGACACGTTTCACAACGACGGACATAGGCGGCGACATCATACCGCAATTTGGGCCAATAATATTTGTGGGCGATACGATGAAAAGTTTTATTAACGCCCGCATGACCAGCCGTAGGGCTATCATGATTCTGCCTAATGATTTCACGACGCTGAAATTTCGGGACCACAAACTTCCAATGATCTTCGTCATCATCCGCCAAGTCAGGATAATCGGACCGAACGTACTTGTAGAGCTGGCCATCACTAACTCGCCACTGAGGGAATTTACGAGGATTGGCGGTGACTTGCCGACACATGCGCCTATACCAAGTATCACGAGCAGGTTCAAGAGGCACCTCAACAACATCAACAACAGGAACAGCTCGGGACAACGTGTCAGGCACGACATGTTCCTTGCCCTTGCGATGCACAATATCAAAATCGTACTGTTGGAGGCGAACAGCCCAACGAGCAATGCGACCCACGGGGTCCTTGATGTCATTGAGCCACTTAAGGCTGTAGTGGTCCGTTACTACCGTGAATTTGGTTCCCTCGATATACGGCCTAAGTTTCTCGATTGCGAAAAGAACCGCAAGACACTCGCGCTCCGTAGTGCTAAAGTTCCTTTCAGTTTTTGACAACGATCGGCTGATGTAGCAGATGACCTTCTCTCCGTCAGCTTGTTGCTGGCTAAGGACCGCGCCGACACCATAACCAGAAGTGTCGGTCTGAATTACAAAAGGTAACGAAAAATCTGGGCACGCCAAAATAGGGGCTGAAACCAGATGCTCCTTGATAGAAAGGAAGGCTCGCTCACATTGGTCATCCCATACAAATTTAGCGTTTTTCCGAAGAAGCGAAGTCAAAGGGCCAATCAGCGAAGAGAAATTCGGCACAAACAGTCGATACCATGATGCCATGCCAACTAGACGACGCACCTCAGATACCGAGACGGGAGTAGGTATGCGAGTAATAGCATTCACTTTCTCCGGATCAACCAACAACCCTTGGGCATTAACCACGTATCCGAGATACTTGAGCTCGGGCTTACAAAAATGACATTTGTCTTTACTAAGCGTGAGGCCGGCGGCCATGAGACGAGAGACTACCTCGCGTAGGACAGAGAGGTGTTTATCGAATGTGGAAGTGCAAATCACGATGTCATCGAGATAGGTAAACGCATAGGGCTCCAAGTCCGCGCCGACTACACGGTCGATCAGACGCTGCCAAGTCGCCGGTGCCGTATGCAAACCGAAGGGCATGCGGCAAAACTGGTATAAACCCCGATTCGGGACAGTAAAAGCAGTCAAAGGACGTGAAGAAGCCGCAACAGGGATCTGCCAGTATGCAGACTTAATGTCGAGAGTAGTGAGATAGTGGGCATCGCGAAGCTTGTCTAACGTACTCGATACGTACGGCAAAGGGTAGGCGTCAGGTTGGCTTACTTTATTAAGACGTCGGAAATCAACGCAGAAACGGTAACTAGCATCCTTCTTCTTAATCATGACGATAGGTGACGACCATGCAGAAGTTGAAGGCTCCACCACACCGTCCTCCAACATCTTTTGCAATTCGACATCCACCTGTTTCCGAAGAGCAGGGGAAATAGGGTAATACCGTTGCTTAATAGGCGGCGACGTCGTCTTAATCTCGTGCTCAACTAAATGAGTGCAGCCAAGCTTAACCCCCATTCGCTCAAAGGTCTCCCTAACAAAATTATCAAGTTGTTCGCGCTGACTAGTCGTTAAATGTTCGACAGTCTGAATGGCCTCTATCACCGGGACTGAATCATCTTTGGAAAACGACCACTCATTACTCCGAAGATCGGGTACGATACCCATGCGTCGCCAGAAATCGGTTCCCAAAATTAAAGTCTGGGGTACCGAAGGCACAACTATTAGATCAATAAGGCAAACCCTATCGCGTAAGTTAATCGAACGGTGACGCTTCCCAAACTCCGACACTCCATCCCGTTGGCGATGACACAAGTGGGCGCTCGATTTGTTTCAAGACGGCAATGCCCTCTTAGTAAGTTCCAACCCTTTATGCCAAGAATAGTGCGAGAAGCACCCGAGTCCAATAACCCGAGAATTTTTCTTCCAAAAATCGAAATCTGTAAATAAGGCCTTTCATCAGGGCCTGCATGACTCAAAATAAAATTCAAAACGGCTCTCGAACCCATATCAAAATCTTCACAAGAGTTGACCGAAGATATTTCATCGCAGCGCGCCAGCCGGTCGCCTAACGACGCTGCTTCCCGTTTCCCGCACACGAACGACATGTCCTAATCGTAACATCCGGTTTCCCACACCGATAACAATGACGCCTTCTAGGCGCGGGGCAATCGACGGCACGATGATTAGGCTGATCGCAATTCCAACATCTCAATTCTGGAGTTCCAACAAAGTTTACAACGTGAGCCGAATTATCTCTGGAAGGAGCACCCCCTTCATCAGAAGAAACAGCTACCGTATGAATTCGAGGACTGACTCGAGGTTTCCGATATATCAAGTCGGGTTCCAACATGCGACTAACGTTAGTTGGGGGCCCGCAAAACCGTTGTGCACGAAGATGTGCATCTTCCACTGCCTTACAAACCCGCAGCAAATTTGGAATAGATGAAATCGGTTCTAATGCCAGTTGTGTTTGGAAGTCGGGCAATAAATTCCGGCGAATAAGGCTAAGCCTAGTACAAGTTGAAGGTACCGAGGGCAATCGACGAAATAAATTTTCCATAACAGCCACAAACACGGTAACTGGTTCATCAGCACCTTGAGTGCGATTCCTTATCTCATCCCACAGCCCAGCCTCATAATCGCAAGGAAGAAAAGCTATACGTAAGGCCTTGACTAGAGCATCCCAATTCTGCACAGTGTCTTTTATCGAACGGTACCATATTAACGCATGACCCGTGAAGAACTCAACGGCTGAGACGAAAAGTTGTTCCTTAGAAACACCACGAGAGACGCGTAACTCTTCAACTCGCTCCAGAAAGCTGGAGAGTCCCGATTGACCATCAAAGCAAAGGTTCCATTTATTTATAGGCAGGCAATTGTTGTATCGAGGTGAGGACTCGAACACGTGTGTGCTATTCATGCTGATAGGTGAATGAAATACTCGTGGATTACTAGCGTTCGGAATACTAAAACGGACCTGAGAAGGAATCTCAGAGAGAATTCGAGCCTGACCCTGAGGATGGTCGAATGCCCCATTTGAACCTATCTCGTCATCCAGAACTTGACCGTTATCCAAATCTAGCAAGTTAGCTACACCCGAGGCATCAGGGGCCTGTACTTCACTATGAGGAGTTAGTTTAGTTTCAAAATCATCCATTGCTCCTAAACACTGATTATACAATGCATTCTTACGGTCTTGCAATGAACCCGGAGGACTCAATCGTTCCAGACGATGGGATACATGCAACAGTCGAGTTTGGACGCGTTTAAAATCATTACTACCCTTAACAAGGTTTTCAAAGGCCGCGATCTCGTCCACTAAGTTCCCTAACTTGTGGAGGCAAATATCGAGTTCCCCCATCGCATCTAATTCAACCTCAGGAAACGAAGCATTTCCGGATCTTTCTAGCCTAACACGGGCTCGAAGCAACTTTCGTTTATCCCCAACGTTGCCATCACAAGTAACACCCCGAATCCTAAGTTCATAGTCTAATTCGTCTACGAGAAGTCTATCGGTATCCATGACAACAAGTAATTTTACTCAAAGACGCAGAAAATGAAAGAAAGTGAATTAACTCTTCCGTACAAACACCGCAGTAAGACAGAAGCAGAGCTTTCCGCTAATTAAATTAAACAACCAGTATTGATTTCACTTGTAAATTTGGAAAAGCCTAGGTGGGCCTACGCTAAACTATACCAGGCAAAATCGGTAACAAATCTTTCCAATTTACTATTATCGGAAAGTTCAAAATTTTATAACCTAGCTCGGTTTCCCCGAACACAAGCCTGTACATATGCCCCTCAAAAATATAAATAATATATCTTAAATATAAGCATGCACCAATCTTAATAATTACTAATCATGCACAATAATAATTTCTAATTAATAGCAATAAACACCTATAATATATGTAACACATGCAAAAATTCACACATCTGTTTACTATAAATATGACCCAATACACTTTAAAATTCGAATGGCCAGAGAAAAAAAAACAGAGGGTCTCATTCAATGTTGCTAACAGAACCCAAAATTTTGACAAAGTGCAAAGCACGTTTACGGAAACCAGGCCACACACGTTGGAGCGCCAATTTTTTTTGTTACGATGTTTTAACTTGTTAATTCGCTGGCTATATTTCTCAACTAAAACAAGCAAAAGCAGATACCTGGAGGGCACGTCTAGCTCAAGTCGAAGACGGCGTGCAGTAAATTAAATGAATGGAAACCGGGAGGGCGCCAGCGAATCCAGAGAAACAATCAACCAGGTATCTCAAATGCTTAATCAGACGATTCGCAGACTGAGTTCTTATAATGGGCTAAGAACTATAGCTGCAAAAGAACGTTATACGGCAACATTGAAAGAAACTACATATAGTTCTCAAGTATCACAGTTTAATTATAATCTTTGGCTCGGAGAAGTCGACAAATGACCCAATAGGGCCTACAGCAAGTAATACTTAAATTCTCGTGGAAAATGCAGGATACAATCGGAGGAAAAGCCTCTCAATAATTTACAATTACACACTAAAAATACCTGAACGTACACACAATTGGCATGGGCCTTACTTTCGGCTAGTGTACAAGTTATCGCCTAGCTGGTACAGGTAGTTGAAATGTAGATCCGTGGCCTGGGGCAGTTTAATTCACAGGCTCAACACGGCTCGCAAAGGGGGCTTGATGGGTGTCCCTAGTGTTAGGTGTGCTTTCATGAGATTCACGGAAGCTCTGCTTTTCGACACCAGCGGTTAATAGCCCAGCATAACGATGGGGCCCTGATTAGCCAAGGCGGCCTTAAACGAGGTCGCTGGAGGAAGAATCCCTCAGCTGCCAAATTCCGGATCGTGGATTGTAGCTCGGCACGTCAAGCTGACAACAAAATTGAACCCTAAGCGAAGCACTAGAATGCCAATAAGGACTTACCCCGTATGGGCGTGCAAGAGGTGCTACCATCAAAAAGAATCCGTCCAAAACAGACGCGGCGATTATAATTCGCCCAAAACTACGTCGCCAAGAGGAGAATCCGCCGAGGGCGTTTATTTTCCAAACATAACTAAATTAACCTCTTGAACGACTTCGAAGATGGTAGCGGCTACGAACGGCACCAAATTTCCAACAGCTAAGGCCCAAGAATAACGCTCGTAACCCGGAAACTCGCCAAAGAAACAAAAACTTATCGGGGAACGGAACCATGTCCCTATCAGCGAACAAAAGTTCCTAACTCAGGAGCGCGGAATTTGAATCTACCCACAGAGTTACAATTCGGAGAGCGCTTCCCATGAAGTTACAAAAAAAAGCAGAGTGAAGCGACAAATCTAACGAAAGCGCCAATTTAACGTAACAGGCTATGGAAAGAGGACGAACAACAAGCATTCCAACTCATAAAAGAAAGATTTAAAAAAATAACAACTTTATCACATCCAGATTTTAATAAAACTTTTTATATTGCAACAGATGCATCGGGATGTGCATTAGGTGTACATTTATTTCAATTGAACGAAGATGGTACTACAGAAAATGTCATATTTGCTAGTAGAACATTATTAGAAGCTGAAAAGAACTATATGATTACTGAATTGGAACTATTAGCTGTAGTGTTTGCATCTAAAAAATTCAGAACGTACGTACATTTTAGGTTATGAAACTATTATTTTAACTGATCATAAAGCTCTAGGATTTTTAAATAGTTGTAAAGCTTTAAGTGCTAGATTAATGAGATGGAGCATGTATTTACAAGAATATAAATGAATCATCAAATATTGTAAAAGTAAAGATATCTTAGTAGCAGATTTCTTATCCAGGTATGTGTATGGTGATGAAAAGAAGAGTAACCTTTAGTAGTGGCTTTAACTCAGGAATTGATACCTAAAACACAATTACCAAGATTATTTAGTAATTTAGAAAATGATCAGAACAACGATAGAAATATAATGTGGATAAAGAATGAAATGAATACAAACAATCATGGTAAAAGAGAAGATTTGAAAATAAATTTCAAATTACACGAAAATGTTTTATTTAGAAAATGCAAAAGAAGCGAAGAGTGGTGGTTATTATGTATACCGAAAATTCTAGAGAACGAATTAACAAACGAATACCATCAACTATACGGACATTTTGGAATAAAAAAATGTACAGCTTTATTAAAAGAAACATGTTATATCATAAATATAAATAGGAAAGTACATAAAGTGTTAAAGTATTGTGAATTACGTCGAAAGACTAAAATAAACAATCAAAGTCAACAGGGTACAATGAAAACTATTGAGGCATTAGAACGGTTACAACTAATATCAGTAGATTTGTTTGGGCCTTTACCTCAAGGAAGATATGGAATGACTTGTATTTTTGTAATCAAGGACATATTTACGAAATTTGTGAAACTATACAGTATTAAAAAACCAAATACTCGTATTTTATTAAATAAAATTATAAACGATTTTATAATTAATGTAGGTTAACCAATATCTATATTATCGGATCATGGATCTCAATTTACTAGTCGAATGTGGAAAGAAAAATTGCACGAAGAAGGTATAGAATGTAAGTATTCAGCAGTATATATCATCCACAATCTAATGCAGTTTAAAGAGTTATGAGGGAATTAGGTAGAATGTTTCGATGCTATTGTAGTGAGCAACACACAAAATGGCCTAATTACGTAAAATTAATAGAAGATTGGTTCAATTGTGTAGAAAATGATACGATTGGAATGACACCATATGAACTTATGAAAGGTCGAAAACCAGATAGGTTGATAGAAAAATTAGTTAAGTTTCCTGAAAGAACTGATTTGAATTTAGAAATAAAAATAAGATTAGCACAAGAAAGATTTTTAGCAAAGGGTCAAAGACGAAAACGTAGACATGATCAAGCTATAAAAAGGTCCAATTAAATTTCAAAAAGGAGATTTGGTACTAGTTAGGAATCATGTTCAATCATCAACATTAGAAAGAACAATAAAAAAGTTTTTCTTGTTATATGAAGGACCTTACGAAGTCATAAAAGAAATAGGCGAAAACGTTTAGTATTAAATTATTCAGGTCAAGATAAATATAAGTATACACAAAACGTAATTAATTTGAAAAAATACTACACAGAAACGTCAAATAATGATGTATCGAATGATGTGATTGTATCTAATGTCAAAGTCAAAAATAATATTGATTGGAAAGAGGTTATGTCATGGTATAACTGTCAATGAATTAATCCGATAGTGAGTTGATTATTGATTAAAGTTATACGTTAATTATTTAACAATTGTTAGGTTGCAATGGTTATAGTTATTAGAATAGAGATTTAACAATTTTAAACAAAAAGCTCTTTGCGATATTTTGCTCTAAAATTGGAGGGAATAACTGTAATGTTACATGCAATCTGCATGTCACATGTATATATATATAAAAGATATCCAGATAGTTACTTTAAAAATCTGGTGTGATACACGCACACAATTTCCTTTTACAGTGATCTTATAATTAGCCAAAAATTTGATTTTTAATTTTTAAGCATTTGTCAAAAATTTTCAAAAATTACAAATTCTGCAAAAACGATACAAAATAGAGCGTTAGTTGAAGAGACAAATTTTCTCTAGAATTTTAAGTTGAATTCAAAAATGTAATAATATACCGGGTGTTCTATTTAAAATAGGAGTTAATAAAAAAAATAGAAAAAAAACAAAAGAAACCCATTTTAGAAGTATTCAACTGGAAAATCATCCAGCTCACATCAATACACATTCAAAATGTAATAAAAATTTGAAGTTTTAAAAAAATCATTAGAGCCGTTTTTGAAAAAATCGAAAAAAACTGAAAAATCACAAGAGTAAACACCTACTTCCAGTTATGCGATTTTCTTCACAAGCTTGCTGTCGCATCTACATGGTACACAAAACTTATATATGAAGTTTCAACGCCATACCTCTTTTCGTTTTTGAGATATTCTGTTCACAGACAGACAGACAGACACACAGACAGACACACAGACAGACAGACAGACCAATGAAAAATAAAGTTTTTTGGGTTCAGGGCAGTCTAAAACGTGAAGATCTGTTGAAAACTCAATTTCGAATTTTTGGGGTGAATCCAATACTTCCTTTATTGTAAAAGGAAGTAAAAAAGTTTGTGTACAGTCGTTGGGTTGTGAATGGTTACTGGTAACCAAAGAGAAATAATAAACAAAATAGGGAGTTCAATTTTATATTTGACTCGAGACGGTGATATTAAAACCGATGGTGGTTCAATTCCCACCAATTGGTGTTTTTAAACTGGATTTATTTGAATAGTTATTACACAGGAAGTAACTGGTAATAATATAAAATAAAAATTCAGTAAATTAAACTGTCTAAACAGTCGATATAATTCCTGTTAGCTGTCCTGTTTCATTTGCTGAGGGGATTACATAGTCTGCTGATCAGGTACCCTAAAGCGACGTTAAGGTCAATGACTGTTTTATAACTTTTATCGAACAATATTTGGAATATTTCAAAGAAGATTAAATTGCGTATATATTGCAGTGGTTTTGGGCCCTACGGCTCTGCATAAAGTTTAAAATTAAATTTAAAGCACATAGTAGAGGTATTGTATCTAACTGCAGTGCTAAAGTAAATGTCTTATCATAAATGCATTAATAAAGGAATGCTTGTGTTAAGAGACAAAATTGATTAAGGAACGCACAGGAAGGAACTTGGCATTTCACAGGGTTACTAGTTAAATTCCTATCAATTAATTATTAAATAAGCCTGAATGAATAGCCTAAACAAAGTTAAATTATTACAAAAGGTTTGATAAATGGAGTAGTTGGAGCGTAGAGTTCATTTTAATTAATTGCACATCATTTGTGAACTATTCTAAAAGGTATAAGCCAAGAAAAATAAGAATATACGCAAAGAGCGAATTATTGAAAGCTAGCAAATGTGAAATGCAAACTTGTCTAATCAAATTTGCAGAAAAGGGAACAGCATAAAACCTATAGGTGAAAAGTACACATTTATGAACCAATAAACAATTCGAAAGGAAGTGAATAAGGAATTAATCAAATTAGTGACGAATATGAACATGCAACGGCCTCTTAATTCGTGTAGTGGCGCTAAGACAATTAATTAGTGACAATATTAAAATATGAACAAGAATTTTATAAATGTACATTGTTTAGTTTTAGGTAGTTATACGAATTTAAAATGTAAAAAAGTATTTCACTTGAACTTAGTTCATGTCCTGTCTTTAGTTTAAGATTCGCTTTTGTTATAAAAGGACGCGGGGGAGAAACAAATAAATAAATTTAATTCTTTGACATGCAGTTTGTGCTCTTATTTTAAATTAAGAAATTACCTACAAAAATAATAAATACAGCAAAAAAAGTATACCATCGTGTAGAGCACATCGCAGTGCACCTGTGGAAATAAAGACAGCGTTTTCCGCAACATTAAAATTTTTGCCGCTTGAAGCTGCCGATTTTGGGTCGGCGACACCATACAACTCTACGAAGGCGGGTAGCTGCGACTTCAAGGACCCAGGACCTTTGCAGACTACAGGGACGCGATCAAGGGAGCTCCAGGTACACAGCGAGCATTAGAAACATCGAAGACTGCGATTCCAGAAGAGATTCCTGCCAATTCGTCCCGTTCCCGAGCATCGTCGGAGGACCGAAAGCTATTAAGGTCTGTAAAAACTTTATTATCAGTGCGAGAAAGCAGAGATTTGTACCCCAGACCGACATTACCGTGGTGAAGACGAAGCAGGCATATCAGGGCCTCTAGCTAGTCAAATTTTCCCAGTATTTGCAATAATCCAAGTTGAGGTTATGTGTTCTCCAAAAAAGGACGCCATCAGAAACAATTGCTAAGCTTGTCCGCGTAAAATACTGAAACAAAAGAGAATGAGTGACGCTATAAAAGCGCGAAATATTAGAATTAAAACAATACCTGTAGTTTGCTCACAATTTTGATTTCCAAGTCAAATAAAGGTTCACTGCAAAATAAACAAACCACTTGTTGAAATTTGACAGCAGCCATATTCGCGGCTGCGTAGTTTGAAAGTATTAGGACGCCAGTGGCGTATCATTGAATAGAAAAATTATAATTGAACAGGAATCCACCCTTTGATTTGAGTCAAGTCTCGAACCGGAGCTAGCATTATAAAAATAAAATTGCAGACAGAATAAAATATGAGTTAGGGCAAAATACTGTATTTATTTGATTTAACGTAAAAAAAGGTATTTCTTAAACAGTCATAAAATCTGAGATAGATAATGCTGGGTAAAATATTTATAATTACAAAATTAAAAATATAATGTGCATAACCATAGCAATATATAATATTAGTAAAACTGTATTTAGAACTTAAGAATTACTATTAATTATCAAAATTCAATAGTGATCTGAGTACTAGGCGAGTTTTGAATATTATATTTAGAAATCCTACCTTTTTGGTTTAATTTAAGATTGGGGTTGTAATTTAGGGAATTTGGGCTTAAAAAGTTATTAAAAGTTATCTGAAACAAACAAGTCTACGCTTACGTCAAAGAAACGTCATTGTACATATATAACTGTCATTGATATATGTAAGGTATCAATAAGGGACACTTTATTGTAATTGATTATTTCAGTAATTATATATACTTGTTATTAAAGAGCACCATTCAGTTGAGGGTAAGGGGATTTCTAATCAGTTCTATTGACTAGCCGGAGCAATATTAAATTAGTTATCAAAGTTATAACTTGACAAGATTTGTGTGTAAAATATTGACGTTTAAGAGGTAAGTTAATATATTTTACCACACAAATTGTAAGAAATATTACAACAGTCAGCCAATGGATGAAACTAGCAATAGTCAACGGAAAACAAACCTGGTAAATTGTGCCTTGATTGAAGTAGAATTAGTTAGCATGAAAGCTGGAAAACCAAGGCAACGCATGAAATGGACACACAAATGAATGAAAGTATCATGTGCTGCTACTTCACAGCAACTAAAATTGAGACAGAGATCACGTCATACAGATCAGAGATGCACAAACCATTCACTGAGGAAAATCCTGAAATTAATGTCACAGAACAGCGAGTGGCAGACCAACGAAAAACAAACACAAGGAAATGAATTATATCACGCCACAAAGAAGTTCCAGAGATTATCACAAGGAATAATCTACTGTCAGCTGAATATGTACAAGGCATCAAAAGAAGAATCGAAATCCAGATCAAACGAGAAAATATAATAAACGATATCCACAATGACGTCGATGAAAATTAACCAGGAAATATAGAAGAACAAGTACCCGAAGACCAAGAAGATCGAGAAGAACAAGCTCACGAAGAAGAAAAACAACAACGTCCAATTCAGGTAATAACTCCAAACAATATACTCTCAGAAGAAAACGGGCAAGATGACCTGAGAAAAGCACTTCATGAAGCTATCATCAAATACACCGGAAGTGATCCTACAATGAGACCTAAAATTCGTAAACCAAGTACATCGACATGACTATCAAAAATTGTAGAAAAAATTAACACAGTTCTGCCTGAGTTTTTAGAACAAAGTAATAACTTCACAGATCTTCACACCCTAAAAAATTACAGGCAGGTATCGCTGACATCGTTAATATGTAAGAGTATGGAGAGAATTATAGCTAAGGAATTGACTACCTTCTTCCTTGAGAACAACGTTCTCAACACTAAACAGCATGGGTTTATGCCTGGTAGGTCAGTCGTGACTAACTTACTTCAGTGTGTTGATGAGTGGACGAAAGCATTCGATCGCAATGAACCAATTGACGTTATCTATCTAGACTTTAAAAGAGCCTTTGATAAGGTGCCGCATCAACGACTTATCCTGAAGCTTGAACACTTCGGAGTTAGAGGAAATCTTCTAGCATGGATCAAAGACTTTTTATCTAACCGTACGAGCAGTGTTAGAGTAGATGGTCAATTATCACGCAAATTTTCTGTCAAGAGTGGTGTCCCCCAAGGATCGGTATTGGGACCTTTACTCTTCAATGTATTTATTAGTGATCTTGCACCGAAGTTTAAAACAAGCGTATTTTTATTTGCCGACGATACCAAATTTTTTGCCAACCCTACAACCAACGCGAATAATCTGCGGGCGGACATATTATTAGTGCAGAACTGGTGCGAAGAATGGTGTTTACCACTAAACGAAGATAAATGCACTGTGTTGCATATGGGTTCTAATAATCCCGATTATGTGCTTAATAATAGTGTCATATCCGCAGTGCCTTATCAAAAAGATCTAGGGGTAGTAATAACAAGGGATTTAAAATGGGATCTTCACATAGGTAGCTTAATTAAAAAAGTGAACTCCGTGGTGTATTTAATATCAATTACATTCAAACATGTGTCACCTTTCTTACTAAGCAAGATTTACAAAACTTTTATCCGTCCCCAACTTGAATATGCAGTGCCAATTTGGAATCCCTACTTCGCTAAGGATATTCATGCTCTTGAACAAGTGCAGAGAAGAGTAACCCGGTTATGTCCTGTCATACGCCATTTACCATACGAAGAGCGGCTGAGTGTTCTGGGTCTCCAGACATTGTGCACTAGAAGACTGCGAGGTGACCTAATCGAGACTTATAAGATTTTGCATGGGTATTATTCTGTGCAATTTAGCATTTTTCTAATTAATAATGATGAGAGATTGCGTGGACATAATTTCAAGTTGGTGCGCGAAAAATTTCGTAAGCTGTGTCGACAGCACTTTTTAACAAATAGGGTTTTTTCTGTATGGAACGGTCTCGACAGCAATATTGTGAACTCGTCTTCAGTGAATTGTTTCAAAAACGCATACGATGAACGGAATGCTATCTAATCATCTAATCTGAGTGTATATTAGTAAAAAAAAAATTTTTTTTTTGTTATTTTTTGAATATGTCCAATAATTTGAATTCAGTATGTACGTAGATTATTAATTTAAGTTACGATTTTTTATGGTTTATTTATGTGTACCTATTGCTTTATGCAGTTAATCGGCTTTGCCGTCTATCTGTAATATTCATAATAATAATAATATATTGTGCTGCTCTTACATGCAGTAAACAAAACGGAACCAAAATTCTAGACACTAAATTGCAAGATCAAAAGCTAAAACCCAACAGAGGCACTCCTAAATGGTAGAAAAGATTAGAAACTAGATGTGAAAAACAACGAAAAACAAAATGGGAAATAAAATAAAGAATAAGTGAGAGAAGTAAATAAAATCTTTCAAAACTATAAAATACATTAAAAATATGATGAATACAACATACAAGTAAATAAGTTTTTAGACACACTTAAAAAGAAACTCGCTGCTCTAGCTAAGAGATTAAAGAGATATAAAGAATGTAACAAGTAAAGATGGGAGGATAAGCAATTGGTCAAATTGGAAAACACCTGGAGTTGATGGACTCCACCACTACTGGTACAAAAAATGTACTCTTGTCCACAAAAACTTGCAAGACATATTAACAAATTGATTCTTACCCAAATATACTACCAGCCTTTATTAACCAAGGAATAACATACCTCTTACTAAAAATCCAAAAAGTTAAATAGCCAGGAAATTTTTGACCAATTACATGCTTGCCAAACATCTATAAAATTATAACAGCACTAATAACAGATATGCTATACTTCCACTGTAAAGAGAACTCTATAAAAGCAGAACGACAAAAATAGTGGCGGAGGAAATCCCAAGGATGCAAGGACCAATTAATAATATATGAAGTCGTAATGAACCAAACACACAAAAGGAAGCCAAACATACACACCGCCTCTACAGATTATAAAAAAGCATTCGATTCTGTTCCACACACCTGGCTCCTAGAAGTTCTAAACATATATGAATCAAGCCCAGTTTTAATCGAGTTTCTAAGAACCACAATGAAAACCTGGAGAACTACGATAAAGGTTTACACAGATACAGAATGTCTAATGACCGAAAACATAAAAATCGCACTAGGAATATTCCAAGGGGACTCCCTAAGTGCACTATGGTTCTGCTTGGTGCTTAACCCACTGGCAAACATGCTAAATGATACGAACAAAGGCTACAAACTTGAACTAAATCAAAACATGTCCTATAACTTGTCCCACGTTATGTACATGGACTACATAAAAGTTTTCAGTAGTACTTCAGACCATTTCAAACATCTACTAAAACTAACAGAAACGTTTAGCAAAGAATTGCATATGCCGTTTGGAATAGACAAATGTCAGACACTAAGTTTGAACCAGGAAAGGGAGAAATGTTGCACTACAAGACCAAAGACGAATTCACACTCAAAGGTATGATAGAAGGAGACACGTATAAATATTTGGGCCTACAACAATCGAAACTGATAGAGAGCAAAAAAGAAAAAGAAGAAGTAGAGTCTAAGTACATACAGTGAATTAAAAAATTAAATATTATAAATATACGCCGCCTAAAGTAATCAAAAATCACTTGGTCTGGGTATATTGGGACAGGAGTATTATATATGTATATATTTTTATGTAGTGACTATTTTTATGTAGTGACAACAAGCACCACATTAAACAGCTAATATTTATATAATAGCTTTACTTTTAAATAGCCCTTATTTAATTTTCAAATCAATTACGTATTTTGAATAATTATTTTAACTGAGTACTCTAATTAGGAAGGTTCGCCCAATGTCAACTGACTTCTATTCCAAATCAAACCAGGTATTGACAATCGTATCTTACATTGACACACATACGTATCAATCAATTCACCTACATAAGTACTGTATTAAGTTTATTTTCACACTTTCTTTTACTGATTGTTATTCAAAATGCTTTTATAAATTCTTACACAAACCTTAAAACTTCTCTAGCTTTCATTGCAAGAATCCTACCAACATCAGCCTTCAATGTCGATAGTCTGCAACACCTACCGCTTGCTCCCCAAATAGTGACAACTATGATGGTCTGTCAACCCTCGAACTGCATCTATCCTGTCAATAACTCCTACTATTCCCAGAATCCAGTCCTGCTCCCTTACAAACGTCACCGTCACACCAATCGACTCCCGGTAAGTTTCAGTATTATGATGATCCAAATCTAACCTTGTTTATTCTGCAGATAGTCCGATGTCAGCAATACCCACAAAAATTATCCAAATCAATCAGTTACTTGTAAGAATCTCCAATAATATCTTGTATTATTTATTTCCAATTCACTGTATTTGTACAATCTCTTCACCGATTGTATGTCTGTATTAGTTCCAATTTACACTTTCGCCCATCATACAATGCAGATTTGTTGCCAACCCCTTTTAATTTGCATTTACCAGACAATGATACAAATTAAGGCATTAATTTCCCATTTTATTATTTACCAAAATTCGTTATTTCAAAAATACATGTACCTTTTTCATGAGTTGTTTCAGTAACTAATTAAACAAAATTTTCATTCCTGTTAGATACAATTCTTATTGCACACTTATTTATTTTAAATATCCTATTATATAATAATAATAATAATAATAATAAATAAATGGTCTTTATTGCTTCGACAAAACAAAATACAAAAGCGAAAAAAGATTATAATATTTACTATACAAAAGGCGAAGTTCAGACGCCATTTTGAAGTAATGGCACTGCATGCTATTAATTCTTATCATTCTAACAAATACATTTGTCAAAAGGCGAAGTTCAGACGCCATTTTGAAGTAATGGCACTACATGCTATTAATTCTTATTATTCTAACAAATACATTTGTCAATTGTAACCTTGGCTTGAAATTTATTAAAATTAAACTCAACCATCAAATTTGTATACTCAAATGTTATTTCATTATCAAATTACCTTACTCATTGTCTCAATTAAATTTCATTATTCATTTCAAAATTAACACCCAATTCTATCCAAACACTTCAAGATTTGATTTTAGTAATCTTCCAAATTTATTAGTTTTATATTTTTATCTTTCAACCACCTTTAGCGTATCACAACATAAATCCCCAAATAAAAAAAAAACATTTAAAATCAACTAGGTTTATTTTAAAATTTGGTTTTTTTCTCCCCATCAATACTGAAACCAGTATATTTTATCGACTCTTCATGTAATGGAATAAGCCAAAACGAATTTTTCAGATCTAATTTTGTAAGAATCTTCTTATCCCAAATTCTACTTAATAATCCATCAATTGTTTGTGGAGATTCGTATTGTGGCTTTGTTATTTGATTAATTCTGCTTGCATCCAAACATAAACGAAGAGAACCGTTACGTTTTTTAACTACCACTAAAGGATTAATAAAATTACTCTTTGAAGCTTCTATTACTCCATCTATTACCATTTTATGTATTTCCTTCCTAACCTGTCCTCTTAATGCAAATGGAATAGGGTAAGATTTACTATTAAAACTTTTTGATTCATTAACCTGCAACCTATGAACATATTTCTGTGCCTGTCCAACTTCTTCATTAATTATCTCTTTATTTCTGTAAATTATTTCTAATATTTGGCCTTCAAATTGTTTATTCTTCTCACCTATTTTTAATTCATTCAGCAATAACCCATTATCACCATAATTATTCTCTATATTATTTATTATATTATTATTAATCACTATACCTTCTTTATATTTCATTACGTCTCCAATTTTATCTAATTGGCAACACGTATCTTCTTGGCTGACTACTGGTACAGATCCGAAATTTAATTAACCCCTTTAAATGAATACACCTTTGTGATCCATCAATATTTATACCCAATTGCTGAATAATGTCAATTCCTAACACCATGTCCACGCTAAGGCCTTTTACTATAAACAATCTAACAACACCTTCCCATTGATTAATAATTATCTTAACATTTAACATTCGGTTCGTGGTTGATATTTTTCTTTTAGTTGCAGATAGTAAATCTATTTTATTCACTTTAATTATATTCTTATGTAGGACATCCAAATTATTTAAAATTATTTCTTCATTTATCAATGATGTCATCGCACCACTATCAATCAAAGCTAAATATTCAATATTATTTAAATGAACTTTTATAAATGGTAATGTTGAAATTTGATTTCCTTCTTCTTCGTCTTCAAGTAAAAATTCTCCATCATTTTCATAATTACTGTTAAAACACGTGAGGTTCTTCTTTAAACTATTTAAAATTGAAGTTTTTTTTTTATCTTCTGAGGAATCTTTTAAACCCTCAGTTTCCTCTATCCGATTCTCCTCCATCGGTCTTCCTCTTTCATTTGTATTTCTGTATAAAGTGTGTATGTACTGTCTTCTACAATAATTATTTTTAATTTCCTCTTGTTTGGATTTTTCCACATTCTCGTCGTCAATCATTTCATGATATCATTTCCTGTCATTATTTTCGTAGTACCTTTCATTGTATTGCCGATTATTGTTATTCTAATTCCTATTCATTCTATTGTCATTGTATCTGTTATTTCTCCATCTATCCAGGTTTCTATCATAATTATAATTAAATTTTCTTTCCCCAGTTCTGCCATTATTATGACTATTTCTGCCAAAATTAAATTTTTGTTGTAAGTCATCAAACTTTCTCTTACTGTAATTTTGAAAACTAGGACCTTCATTCCTGTTATAATTTCTATTCTTATTACCAATGGCCATATCGTAATTTCTAACTATTTCTAAAAAATATTTCATTGTCTCAATGTTTTGCACCGCTACAGCTCTTGTTATTTCACCTTCTAAATGTCTAGATAAATGTTGAATTATCACTTCTTCAGCTAATGTTGGTGTCAGATGCTGTGCTCTATTATATTTATTTATTATATACATTTCCCTTTAACTACCTCCTTCAAAAAATCTACCAGTTGTTAATTGTGTTCTCACTTGAGCTTGATGTGCATTACTCCAGTACTGGTCCATGAATAACTGTCTAAATTCTTGATAATTTCTATATTTAGATTTTATTATACTATGCCAAATATCTGCATGACTTTGTTAGCTTTTTACTTACCTTGAAGTCGTCGCTCTTTAATTATTTAACTCAACAATTGAACATTATATAAGTGTACTTGAGGCCCGTCTACTAGCAACAGTGAAGACGTCGCGAATTCTTTAATTAAGATGTTAAAGAGAGCGCCAACAAGTTAAAACTCAGGTACACTGATATATGTCAAGAAACTTGTAACTTCACTGTATATCTAAATAAACAATTATTGAACCCAATGCTTGTAATTAAAATGAAAGAGAGCAATACCCTTAACTAGTTTTATTTTCACTCAAAACTTGATACATCCAAAATTGGCCTATTATATGAACGGGACGGCGGGGTACCCCTATTAACTTAAACTACTAGTCTTTCTAATTTTTACACAGCGTTTTCATATGCAAAATATCATCAAAATCACTTATCTGTTCGTGTTACACTTGTAGACGTTACTGAATCAGATTAACTGTCAGCTTGACAGCTCCCAATCGTCAGCTATCACCTGCGGCAAGTAGTCCTCAAAACTGCCTGGTGACTTCCAGCAGACTAAATTTTCTGTAGGTTTTCACTCCTACACTTTTTGCTATAATTCGAAGTTCAAGATAAAATGCGGTAGATGCCAAAATAATTGTACCTACCCTGTTTAAACAGGCAATAAACTTTGCAAACGTTATTCCGTGGTTTCCCAAATCGCTTCTAAGCTCGAATTTACATTCGTCGGAAAAATGACACTCGCTTATTAAATCTCCTACCAGGAAGGTTGGCCAGTAACATTCCCTACTATAGCCCAAACCATATGCTATGGCGAGATTATCACTTATATACTACGAAACCCCTTGCAGTTTCAAATGCTGTCACACGTTTTTTTCAAAACAAAAACCGTTGTTTTTCTTTTTCCTCTAGTAACGACCAATGCCAATCTGATATTAATTTTTATGAGTTATTATCGCATTAATCCCACTTGTTCTCTTATTCAACACTTATATACTGTAGATTACTAGTATTAATATCATATGCTTTTAGCCCGTAACAAACTCCCCCCTTACCAGAAAGGAAAAATTTCAACGAAATTTTTAACTAAAGAATAACTTTATCCTATAAGGATACATACATATACGCTAGAGAGTCAGTAAACCGTCTGTCATAAGACGTCCCTAACACTCAATCTTTAAAAACCCAAAACCCACACCACAAACAAGCAACTACACTCTCAAAATTTCTTCAACAATAAAACAAACTGACAAAAGAAAAATTGTCCCCTAATGGGAGACTTCAACGAAATCTAACAACAACTGAGACAACCAATCACAGCAGCAGATCACACCAAAGACTTCATTCGGCAATTAAGGCTCAAAAGGAAACTAAAGGATATTAACTCGGGGACAGAGGCAGGTCTCATAAATCCGGAACGAGCCGATACTCTAAATGAGTAAACGAAACCGTTCTCCAACTCCAAGCATGACCAAAAGCGAAACCAAAACAAGGACTCGAGACTCACTTGTGGATCTAAATCCGCGTAAGCGAAATGGATACCGACAAAAAAAAACTCACACAATACGCAT
>CALNHX010005300.1:0-109550 GCA_940337035.1 Agriotes lineatus
TGCGGTGTCCCACAAGGATCACTGATTGGACCACTATTGTCGAACATATTCTATGATAGTATTTTAGCTTGATATGCCACAAGGAATAGATCTAGTCGGCTATACAGACGACTTAGCAATAGTGGCCTGTGGACGAACAGGTGAAGTAATTACAAAAGCAGTAAACACTGCAATACTTAGAATACGGAGACAGATGACGTGCAAAGAACTACGACTAGCCCTGCCCCCACAATACAGAAGCGGTAGTTTTAGTAGGAAGAAGTACACTGCGAGAAATAACGATCGATATAAATAGGCTGCAAATAACAACCATCAGAACATTGAAATACTTAAGCGTATACTTCGACAAAAACATGCGTATGACGAACCACATTGAGAGGTCAGATAATAAGGCAAAAAATATTACAATGCACCTCACCAGATTAATGCCCGATCTTGGTGGGGCCGGGGCTAGTATGCTATATGCAGCACCCATCTGGGCAGAGGCAAGAAAATACAAAACTTATACTTAATGCAGAAGGTGCAGAGAAAGACCCTGCTCAGAATCTGTAGTACTTACAAAACAACCTCAACGGAAGCATTGCAAGTAATCGCACGCATACCGATGATCGACATGGTAATAGTCCAGGCAAATTGCCTAAAATAATGAAAAAAAGTACGCGACTCTTGAAAATGTATTGTTTGAGGCTTTCGCGGTTACTCGAATTATTCTCCTTAGCATAGATTTCGGCTTAGACCGCGTAGTATTTGTATATGAACACCCAGCATTTTCTGGCTTAATGTGCCTTGCACCTTGTGAAGTCGAGCAAAAACCCGCTCGATGGCCATGCTCTTTGGTGGCTCGTGTTGTTTGAGTATCTTGAGAACGAGGATACTTAGGCAGATTTGGCCGTTTTGCTGTTTGTGCATCCACATTCACTAACGTTTCGCAAGACCTTGCAGCTTGCATCATCAGAGTGAAAGTCGCACTAAGAACCGAAGGTCGGTGTGGAGCTATTTATAGTCCTCTGTGCCAGGCGCGCGGAGTGGCGTAACGCTGGCGCTGGTTGGTCGTCCGAGTGCAACGTAATCCGTGGGGCGTGGCCGTATGACGCAGATACTCTCGGTAGGCTACGACCAAGCAAGTCATTCCGGATATAAAGAAATTGGTGAATAGAACGCATGGAGAGATCAATTATCACATAACTCAGGTAATGGGCGGACACGGTTCTTTTGAGCAATACCTGAAAAGATTTAAAATCCAGAAGAGATAGACTCAAGGACCACACAATTTTTCAGTGCCAAAGTGGGCAACAGAGAGATAGAGCATACAGTTAATAACTGGAGAGGTAATAAATGCTCGGAATATGACAGACTTGATAAGACAAAGCAGAACAGAGTGGGATGCAATTGCTGACGGATTGAGGAGGATCATGGTAACAAAGGAGCGAGAAGAATGTAATATAATAGCAAAAACTGGGGAATTAGTACATATCATAACAGATGATAAAAAAATTAAAATAAGGTAGCCCCACGAAGACGGGGGCGCCTATAAAAGGTTTCCCTCCTCAAGTAAAAAAAAAAACTCTAGCTATGCATCCTCAGGAAGAGCGCAGTAATTATATAATTCGTTAGTTTTCACCACCCTGTATATAATAAAAAACAAAAATGTACTACAGAAGAAAGTAGATGTTTGTAAATTGCTAGACAGTTACTGGACAGAAATATTTTTAAAAAAACTTCCTTGTTCAATTCCATTTTTAAAAATTAAAAAAATGTACTTATTCATGTACAGTAAACCATGATTTATGCAAAATCACTAACAATCGGACAAGAAATGTAAAAAACAATTGAAAACTGCGTTTTTCTAATGGAACAGTATGAGTGTCTAAGAGAGGGAGGCAACAACTGCATGTTGTATTAATTAGTTACATGGTGATTCAACCTTTGTTATTATTTTTCTGCAAACACTTTGATGAAACTAATGTTTTCACTCACTAAACTGCAAAGGCTATAATGGGCCGGGCATGTACAATGGATGAGTGAAATAGAGAAGCCAGGAAAGTACACAATATAAAATTGAATGGTAAACAACAGGTTGAAAGATCAAGCGACCAGTACAAAACAATGCACTAGACATGTCGGGAACCTGCCACTAGAACGCAGTAGCTCTGGACAGATGGGAATAAAGAGGGGAGATAGAGGAGGCCAAGATTCAATTTGGATTGTAGTGCCATTGGATAGATTCAAGTCTATTTATAACTGTGATTTTCTTTTAGAATCGTCTATTTGCACAACTAGTTAATAAGTAATATACTATTTACAAACGCTCTCGTTTACAAAATTAAAAGACATCAACTCGCCACACCATTGTAAACTACAAAAGAACTACCTACACTCAGCCAGGTCAGAGGCAAACCATGTAAACAAACGCATGTGCTGATTGAAAATCACATGATAGAAAGGCGCTCTGTGGTTTAAGAGAAAGTGAAACACCACTTACGTGCACCTTTACACTAGAGGATGAATAAACGTTGTTTTGCTTTGTTTGTAGTGTATTGGCACAAATGTGTGCAAAAATTGTTTGTTTTGAAGTAAAATGGAACCCGTAGAAACTATACAATGCAAGAGTACGGCGTTTGTTATTTCTACTACAGCAGCATACAATGGATGTTTATGTAAAATGTGCACTTTATGAAACTGGTTTAGGCCCCATCTTTGTTTACATGGCCGCCTTTCTAACGTGGCTAAAGTATAATGATATTATGGCCACCTTCGATGCATAAGTATAATGGTTTAAGTGCTTTAATAACATTAAAATTGCTTTGTGGTATGGTTGCTACTAACCAAGTCTTCCATTAATTTTTCTACATCTCACCAAATGTGCATCATTATTAATACTAAACTTACTTCAGACATCTTCTTGTTCGGAATCAATGCTGTCATTATCAGAACTCTCTGCATGGGCATCATGCCACACCGATCCGTATGAGGTAGCATCTACATCACTTTCAGATTCACTGCACAGATCCAAAATATCACTTCTTGATGCCAACATTGCACTGGAATCGATGTCCACTGCAACACAACACCGTTACTGTATTTTCTACGCAAATAATGTCGTATTGGTGGGGGATACAGCGCCACTAAACCAACAACAACCGTGGAAAATATGTGAACCAATTTACACGTCATATGACGCTAACCAATAAGAAACATCTTGGATTAGCATTTGCTGTCAAAAATAATTTATACGATTCATCTTGTGTTGGTAACAATATATCGAACTATTACACGCATGCAAGTATTTAAATTTTACACCTTTTTCATTTTTTTACACAACAAATGCGGCTCGGAGACTTTGTTGGCACTGTACAAGTAGATACACAATTAAAACCCCTAAACTTACCAAATGGATCCAAACTTTTTGTAACAACACCATCGCTTTCATCTGGAATATTGTGATCGTCATCTGAACACTGAGTACTTGAAGATAATGTACGAATTCTAGGTTTCTTGACGTAGTGAGAAAGGGAATGTAGCAACACCTCTGCAGTGTGGGGAGGCTGACATCGGCTACCACGTTTTGAATTGACCAAATGTGCTTTTAAGGCATGTTCGTTGCAAGTACCTACGGAAGAATTACTAACATTACTATTACAATTTTACAGCTTATTATTTAATAAGCAGGTCCCACAGAACGAGTATCCAATGTCATGCTATTCACATTGTCCGGGACCGACTTCATGTACTAACGGCTACCGTAATAAACATTGTAAAATACCTACCCTGTATCCTTCTTATCCTTCAAAGCCGGTAAATGGCAGCGTTTCCGTTCGTGCTGAACACATAAGCACACTGTTTGTACGGAGCATTTTTGTCCTGTAATATGTGACGGGAGCAGTAGCTGTAGCCTTCGAGAGTTAACTGGGTGCACTCGTAGACTTTGTAGGCGCACTGTTTTATGTTCTGAAGCTCCGCCTGCAGCTGTGCCGCAGGGCTGCCGCCGCTGCCTCCTTCGCAGCCTCAGACGACCCCGGTTGCTTTAGTTTCAACGGCTTGTCAGTTGGCATACTAAAGTACAAAGACATGGTTACAAAAATAGCTTTACTACTTTCAATACTGACAAGGAAGACAAGTTTCAATTTAACAGTTTTCAAAGTTGGGGAAAACGGTTAACCTCTACACTATTAAAAACAAAACAAAGGAGTTTGACAGTTGAAACAGATAACATCCGCTATCCGCTAGTCACTGGTTGCGTTCAAGCGTTAAGAACTGAAGTAAGCACCTTGCCAAATATTTTTCCCAACCAATTATTAAAAAAGTTAACTTTCTGAGCGTATATAAATTTGTGTTGCTAGGTATGGATAATAATTATTAAATATTGCTGATAGTAGGTATTTAAATTTAACAATTAATTTCATATGTTCAATTTATAGTAGTAATTAACACTGCCAAACAACCAAAAAATGCACAGTAAAAATAATAGCTCTTCGGCAAGAATAGTATTTTTACAGTATATATTGGTGAAATGGTAAAAACAATTGAAACTTAGTAAATTTCAGTTCATGTTATTTGCGGAAGTTTTTTAGGTTTTCGGTTTTTTTATTAGTTTCGGTTATTTGGAGATGATTACATTTAAATTACTACCCATCTTATTTAAAATTCAGTTTATTTGAAGATTTTTTTAATTTTAGTTATGTGATATTACTTTCCGGCTGCTGTTTTTTTTTATCTGATAGTAATAAAACTGGAATGGGTTATATGTTATCAGAATTACATTTTCTGACGTATCTGTAAAATTTTTTTCAACTTTCGTGTTTACCAGAAATGACATCAACCCCCGATTTTGAATTTCTTAGTACATATATCTGAATTTTACAAGAACCCGTCGATAATTCTGGTGTAATACATCGTTATCTTTGTCTTAAAAAGGTAATTTAACTATTCTACGAAAATAAGGCAGTTTAATCAACTTTATAACCCCTACCGTCGAAAAATTAGGTATGTATTTTTCGGCAATTGCTTAGAACAGTTTTCTGTGAGACGCAGCACTTAGATTAAAAATAATAATAAACTTACGACTTTTATATTAGCTGAAATAATCATAAAAATGATACGATCATACGTAAAATGATCGCTAGATTGGATCACTTCCAGTGACACCGAATGTCGAAAAATGTAATGTCGAAAAATGTTAACAGATACCCCAGGAAGTGTCATATAACCATACCAAGTTTTATTACCATCAAATAAAAATGCAAAAACAACGTCCGGAAAGTGATCTCGCAGTCACCCGGAATGTATTATATTATAATCTCATCTATGTGCAATAAATAATAGAACTACAAGTGTTTCCATCCAGACATTACTTGTCATTGTATCTATACAGGGTGTCGAATTATTTTACCGAAATTCATTATTTATACTGCAGAACGAAAATTAAAATACCTGATAGATAGCATATTTTACAGTGCATATAGTATATTAAACACTTGTATTCTACTATTTTTACCCAACAAAAACGTTAAATACCTAATGAGAGTTAAATATTTTACTCTGCATCTGTGTATTAAATACTTACAACTTTCACTGTGCAAATGTATTATCTTATTCGCAATAAAAAAAATTGCAAATATATGTTAATATACTGTTCAATTCAATAGTCAATATTTTTCATCTAAATTTATTGTTAAGCAAAATAAACATATTCGTTACGGCAATTTTATAAAAATTGTAAATTAAAGCCTTTTGCAAACCTTTAAAAAAAGAACGACCTTGAGAAAATTTATGCTTATTTAGAAAATACAATAAAAATTGCAAAACTAAAAATACGGATCGTCCATAATTAAATACGAAGTGATTACAAAAGTGGTACATCTAGCTGGCTTGCATTTGTTTTGCATGTGAATTTTTATATGCACTTTTAGAAATGTTGCATGTATTTAATTTTTAATTGTTTATCATTCGCTTCTACAAGAAATTAAATTATTTATAATCATTGAAATTGAAGATAATCCGTTTATAATCGATAATTTTTAGATTAGTTGCATGTACACAATATTTACGATTTTTTTATAATGCTTACATAAACGCATGAATGAGTAAATGCCAAAACGGTAGGACCTGCTGCACGAGCCCGAATAAATTACCGTTGAACGTTGCCATAGCGGGCGGAAGCCGCCATTTTAGTCAACTTGTGTTTTGCAGAAAGTTGGTGTTAAGAACGGCATTGCGGTTAATGTAAATATTGTGTTAAAATGCCGTAACTAAATTAATGTAAATATTAAAATTATTTAGAGTGCATCTCACTGTGCTTAATTTTAACACGTGTGTGAATAAGAAGTGTTTTGCTTACCGTGGTTGATCGGCCATCGAACAGTGAATAACATCAAATTCTACGACTTTGTGTACGTATTTTTATGCTGCTTAAAAACCAGGTCGTGCGTCGCAAAAATTATCCCAAATTGTGAACAAACTTTCAGCTACAATTTGGTATATCTGAGTAGAATTGAAACTGCGACATTACCTTCGAAAAGGCCAAATCTCGAGCACAAGTCGACCACTGGGAAAACCCTTGAGTGACGCGTTTGACAAAGCCGACGAGGAGAGGTACTGGAATTTTGTGATATTTCTAAAGCAGTATTTTTACCATAGTTAATTAAATTAATTTCTAAACGAAGTGACTATGCTCGTGCTTCTCGTGGTTCGCTATAGTTTTTAAAGTAATCAAATGTACGGAATCATTTCGTTGATACATAGCGACATCTGCTGTGAGTGCATTGCTCTTTCCGAGTGCCGTGTCGTGCGTAAATGGCAAGCAGCAGCAACGACTGGTATTTCACAAAAGAGCAATTGGAAAGCACACCGTCGAGGCAATGTGGGGTTGAGCCGTACAAGGAACTGTCCTACAGACAGCAGGCGGCCAATTTTATCCAGGATATGGGCCAGAAGCTTAAAGTGTATCCTTAACTTCGACCGTGCATTTGTATGTATGACATGAGGCATGTTACTCATATTCATTACATGATTTTGCCCCCATTGCCGCGAGCGCCTCGCAAGCTGCGCCCCTGGGCACAGGGTCCCACGTCCCTTAACCCCCTTAGAATTTCAGGTTTTAGGTTTTGCGCCATTTTGTTACGTGACGCGCGCGTGACGTCATTCGATTCTCCGAAACGAATGAATCACTGCTGCGTCAAAGCAGGCCGGGCGCTTGTGACGTCACGGTTTAAAGAGCTGCGAGCTTTAGTAAACGCTTTCGTTCTGGGGATGGACTAAACTATACTTTTCCTTAAAGATTCAGCTCCTTAGATTTTGGGTCTGCTTTTCCTAATATTAAAAATTTGCAGGTTGGATTCATCGTCACCATACCGATTCAGTGTATACTTAGATTTGTAAACTTTCTCAGCTGTAGTACTTGTAATACACGGTTCTCTGTAAAATACGTTGATGGTAAATAAACCTTTTATTCGTAAAGATACTAACTTGTTAATTTTTTAACTATTGCACTTGCCACCTCCTGGTAGGCATTCAGGATGTTCTTTATAGGTTGACACCCATCAATAGCTAACGCAGCAATGGGGATACTTATATAGCTCTACAGTTTGTACGGAAATTACTTTGTGTCAAGTATAAATGTTATATTTTTATTATGAAAGTTTGCATGGCTGTTCACTTTGAAGATTTAATAGTAATGTAAAAAGCTTAAATAATATACATCATGAAGCACTAAGAAGCTTGCAAAAAAAGTTGATATTTGTTACTTTACTTAATATATTTGGTGTGCAATGAATTAATTGTTTTATTTATAAACTAAGATAGATTTAAATTTTCTTCAGTGTTGTATTTGCGTTAGAAAACTTAGGTGCGAAACCAGGCGTAATACACAAATACTCAGCAAAAAATTGCATTAGAATTCAAAGGTATTATTTTAGTAATTTTACACAGTAAGAAACTGTTACGACGCTTTAGATATTATACATAGACTCGCATGCCAAAATGGTTTAAATGGAATAATTACGTGTTCTTCAGAAATCTGTTTGCTGAAAGTGTTCCCATTCCCATGTAACTTAACGTATGTGTATTTTTGTAATTTGTATAAAAGTAGCTGCTAAGTGGTGTTGGTGTATTTTGGTTGTAGTTGGGATTTTAGCAATTTATTACATCTGAAATGTCTGGGAGTTTGGGGAATTAATTATTGCTGTGACCTGTCTTACAATAAAAATTAAAAGTGCTTAATCATCAGCTAGGAATTGCTTCACTAAAAAAATTCATTTGCCGATTACAAGGGCTGTAAATAATGTTTGATGACACTACTAAAAAGAACGTATAACAATGTCAGTTTGCAATAATTATGAGTTACACTAGATCAATAATCTACGTAGGAAAAAACTGAGTACTATTTGTTTTATATTTTTTGTAATATAGTTCCCACCTAACTACACACGGGAATTACAATATATCCGTACAATAGAATTCTTTCCTGTTAAGTCGCAGGGGGTGCTATTGGGGCTATATGCTGAGTGATCTAGCTCAGTGCTGTCCAACTTTTCTAAGAGCACGGAACATTTTTTCGTGTGCAAAGTCAGTTCACGACAAATATAAATAAGAATAAATGTCAAATGGGAGTATTGTGGCCATAGTTGTTGAACAATATTTTTTACGTCTATACCAATATTAGTTGCGATCTCAACTGTCTGTTGAAGTGTAACTTTTCAAGTAGTTTCAATATTTTAATTTTATATATTTCGTATCAGAAAATGCATGCTCACAGATATATACAGAGTGCTCATTTTATCATTCCTTGTGTGAATGTGTGCAAATAAGCAAAACATCTTTTAATCCTGAGGCAATTTTGTGCAAAACCAGTTTTTATAACAGAAAAGGATTTTTATTAAAAAATCTGGTTTTGCACTAAGTTGCCCCTGGATTGAAAAATACAAGCCTTCAGGGGGGCAATGACATAATGGACACTCCGATATATTTCCGAACATAGAAATTATTTGGACGCCAAGGTCTTTCATTTTTGGATACTTTTTTTTAACGCAAAAAGATTGAATAATTCTATTCCCGTTGCTCGATTAGATGCAGTGGTGAGTCAACATGAAGGTTGCACAATTCCATTAGATAATTAGTATCTATGGAGTTATATCACGATTTAATGAATCACTAAATAAATTTAAACTTTAAACTCATCAGTGTGAGAAAATATGTTATTTAAATCTTCAATTTATCTAGTTTAAGAGATTTTGTTTCAAAATTCACTACTTTACGAAGTTACTTCATTTCTTAATATAAGTAACTATAACCTGCAAAGTATTTAAATAATTTTAATGTGGATTAGGAAAGCAAGTAAACTTGAAAATTTTTACCAGCCAAATTATACAGGGTGTTTCATTAATAATTGGAAATATTTTAACTGTAGAATCCTGGGCTCAAAATATTAATATTTAACCCAAATTACTTAGATAAAATGTGTCTCCTTACTGAGATACAGGGTGTTTATTTAAAAATTTAAAATTTATTTTTCCCCATTACTTTAAAACTATTTGTCGTATCCGTATCATATTTGGCATGAAGTGTAGACACTGTAAACCATGCTAAATTATGTTAAATAAACGTTTCTGGCTACTACCAGAGGCGTACGACAGGGGCAAGTGAGTGATTGACCCTTCCCAAATTCTACGCCACTGGCGGAATTGCCACTTTAGTACAATTTTTCGATTCTCTAATACCAATAATGTAAATAACATACTCTTCCTTCGTAACGATAAAGTCATTATTTTTCGAGATATTTAAAGTTAAACATAAAGCTGAACAGTTAGTTTGATTTTAATGTGTATTAAATATGTCGGTGTTTTTTGTCATAAGATTGCATTTATTACGCAAATGAAACTTTAATCCGTATTAACAAAAAACATAATGTTATTTATTAAAATTTCTTGAAACGAATAGATGCATTCAACATAAAAACAAATTGTGGTTCTGAAAAACACCATTTTGTTATAATCTAAATAAAAGATCAATTTTAATATCACACATTTTATCTAAGTGATTTGGGTTAAATATTAATATTTTGAGGCCAGGATTCTACAGTTAAAATATTTCCAATTATTAATGAAACACCCTGTATATTTACATAATTTTTTAAACCTCATAAATATTACATCCAATAAGAACCGGGAGAAAATAAATAATATTTGATAAAATGAATGTATGTTCTACCTTCGTACATCGTCTTGACACGAAAAAAATGTTAACTAGAATCTGGATATTGATTTAAAATTTCAAATAAAGGCTCGATTTTGCTCACGGGCCAGAAAAATCTTTGTACAGGCCGCTAGTTCAACAACACTGACTAGCCTTGAGCTGAAGGAATGGCAAATTTGCATTACAGCTTACATAAGTTGGGCCTTATGCTCTCCTGTAGTGTCGTGATGAATCCGAACCACTTTCTTCAACAACAGTTATTGTAAAAAATAATTTATTTTTCATCTTTCTACCTTTTGTGACTGAATATTGTTGAAAGCTCATTTATTTTGCTAAAATGACTTGAATTTTGATTTAAAAGATTGAAGCAGTAACATGCTTATAAAGACTGCACACATTTAGATCTTTTGCTTGTAAACATTTATTCAAGACACTTAAATAATTGTAATGTCTGTTAGGAAACAAAGTAAGAAAATTTTCACAGACATAATTGTGTATTTTGAGTAAATTTTTCTATTACAATTAACTTTTTTAGAGCAATTATTTTATTACAGTCTATGATGAAACTACATCAATTAAGATACGCGGGAAAATAAAAAAATATTGTTCAAAATGAATGTCCATTAAAATTCAAAATTAAACATATGCATCTTATCTACGACGTCTTTACCTAAAAACATATTAGGTGGAATACAGATATTTATTTGTGACTAGCGTTCTGCACCCAAATTGGGCGCGAAATAATTCATTTAATGCAATTTGTACAAGAGTGATCCATTTTGTGTGTCGAGTTAATTTTGAGGTTAGAAAATCCACACAAAAAAGTCACTTATAAAAATTTGAAAACCCTACTACTGGCTTACTTGCGTCGCCCTGCGTCGATTGACACCAAAATCAGCCAATTCGGCCCACGGGTTCGCTCTCAAAGTGGCGTCAAGCCAGCAAGCGATGAAAATTATTATGTCGGATTTTAAGTAAAAACTGAATTTTGTTTGCGGACCAGAAAATTTTTGCATTAAAGCTTAAACAAATTAAGCCTTGTGCACTCTTGCATTGTCGTCAAGAGTCAAAAACGCTTTCTTCAACAAATTTTTATGCTGCTCCTGTCAGCACGTTTCTCAAGACTTACTGCTTTGTCTCAAGAGTTTCAATAATGGACCAGGTTCATCTCCTCTCACTATTTTGCACATGTGTGGGTCGTTTTTCAGTAACACAGCTGTCAAAACAAATATGAGTTACCAGATTGAATAGAAATTTAATGATTAACAGTCTGCTCCATCTTTACGACATTCTGCAAACCTCCCATAATAATGATGGTTTCTCCAAATGTTCATTTCTATTTTCTTTTGATATGTATTTTGCCTTATTACTGTTGTCAATCGTTACATTTTCGATTTATACACACTAGGGTTGAATGTAACTGTTACTGAACTAATTTCCGGAACAATTAAAGTTTGATCAAGTGGAATGCTGTTACTAAAACAGAAATCAGAACAAAATTAGTTGACAGATTCACTTGAAATTTAACAGTTGACAGTCTGACCTATTACTCTTACTACCGCATCGTACAATTTGAATGAAACATCATCATCTGTACGTCATTCTTCAAACCTACCAGCTCACCCTCATAGCAGTAAAGGTGACTAAATTTTCATTTTTATTTTCTTTTTAAATGCATTTTGTCTCGTTGCTATTGTAAATCGTTAACAGCATATTCAATTTATATTTGAATATAACTGTTCCACATCTGATTTATTATTTTGTTTTGAATTATCGTGCCCGACATGCACATACAGTAACTATAAACATAACCACCATACATAAACTCTGCACTAGGTGAACACGTATAATTTTATTCAGATTTTGTTAGCAATCAATGTACAAAAACTACAGTTGGTGTAAGAAATGCTTTCTTCCTTCACTTTCCAACGTTTGTGACTCTAAATATCGTCAAATGTGCTTTGATTAAATTATGAAGTCATATTGTTAGTAAAAGGATTAAATTTTCTTATAACGAGTTTTAATTCCTTTAAAGCAACACTCAATTATATTAAATTGATCTTAATTTTATGTATCTGACCTTTAATCTAATTAAAATGGTTGTTAATTTTTTAAAAATCACCTGTAATTGTGTTAAAATGCTTTTAAGTATCGTTCAATTACATTCAAACAACTTTTAATATGCCAAAACTGCTTTTAAATGATTAAAGTTTGTTCAAACGAAGTTTATTGATGTTTAATTTGGTGTAAAGGATTACATTTCACCTAAATGATTTATAATCTCCTAAAAACAACACTCGGTCAGTGTAATCAATTTTTCACTTCATTATAATGCATTTAAATTTTATTTATATGTCCTCTATTCTTATCGAAATTGCTGTTAATCCTTTTAAGCCATTATTAATCTCGTTAAAAAGATTTCAAATCTCATTTAAGTAACCTGAAATTTCATCAAAGAGACCTGTTGTCATTTTTGAAATCTAATACAAATGATTCCAATTGATTTAAATTATAAAATCAGGCATAAACAAATTTGCTTTATATCTAATTTTGGTTTTGGTAAGTGAAAACACTGTAGTGTTATCGTTTGGTGTTTTTAATTTTGAGCCATCAGTTGTCAATGTCCTGGCATTTCTTACTTTTCAAAGTTTTTTAACATACGCAGTGAATCAATTTTTAGTTTTAATTTCCTCAGTGGTATTTATGTTATAATCTAATCAAATATGGACTCGACGGCTTTAACGTTTATAAACTCAACTGGTTGCTTTGTTTCGTAAGAAACTAAAGTATTTTTGATAATTCACAGATGTCTAGTGGCATAATACCCTCATTTATTTCTTTAATGGAAAAAATTATCTTCAAAAAGGTTCAAATACAAATTCTTCAAAAAGCGTTACATGGCAAAATTTTTGAGAAAATTACTAAAGAATATTTTTTATTAAGAATACACTTTTAATTAATTTACACTAGACTTTGAAAACAATACAAAAAACTACAAATTTTTTCCTAACGCGAAAATGCAATAGTATATTACGCAACAAGTTTAGAAAAGTGACGTTTTACTGAACAAGTATGGCTACGACATCAAATGTTAAACATAACCAAACAGAACAGAACTTGTTTTTATGTACTGAAACACAATAAGCAGCTCCAGTTGGCAGTACTGTAAGTCGATGTCAAATTTGAGGTTAGCAGGTTAAGTTTTACGCCACTCTTCACATAAACTGACGCCAAAGCCAACCTGCTAACTTCGAATATGACATAGACTGACAGAGGCATTTGAAAGATGGAGCTATCGAAGGATGCTTAGGATTTCTTGGGTGGATCACATCACAAACGTAGAGGTGCTTTGCAGGATGAATAAGGCGAAAGAAACAATAACCCCTAAGAGAAAGAAACTAGAATATCTGGGCCATGTGAGGAGAGGAACAAGAAATGCCCTGCTTAGACTAATAATGGAGGGGAAAAAGAAGAATGTCATGGCTCAGGAATTTAAGAGAATGGTTCAATATGAGTTCCAACCAATTGTTTAGGGCATAGTGGATAAAATCAAAATTGCCATGATGATGTCCAACCTCCGTTAGGAGACGGAACCTTAAGAAGAAGAAGACAGTACCACCAACAATATACTAAATATACGCTAAACAAAAAACAAATCGCCATTGTTATGGTGCAAAATACCACTTTACTCAACGATTTTAAATGTAGAAATGTAGTACATTACCATATCAAATGCGATAAAAAGGTGTTTTTTAACTTTTTGTTCAACAAAATTATTGCAAACGTGCACACCACCATCAAATACGATCAAAATTGTAATTACTGCAATTAAATTATGACAAATGGTTTGTAAGAAAAACGTGGTGCCCACTATTTTTGGAAGTTCTTTGCAATTATCTCAAAATTTTGTCATTCATACGGCTGTAAGTTTTAGTTTATTTGAATGAACAAAAAATCTTTTAAACCGTAAAAAGATTTGTGTGGTGCAATTTCAAAAAGAATCACTATGGCGTTATAATTCTTAAAAAACAAAATAATAAATACACTTGACGTGAATGTATTGGGAATTACAATCTCAAACTGTGCCTTCTACATGAACAGTCTGTTTATAAATTTTTCTTTGACACTACTTATAATTCAAACAATTCTTTAATTATGGGCTGTCCGTCATCTCATGTGCCATAGTTATTAGGCCCATTGTGCTCACAACTCCAATTTCAGTTCCGATTCCCCAAAATATCCTTGTCTGTTTACTGATGGGCCTGCTCGATAACAAAGACAGTGAAGAGAAGATTATCCTCGTCTTTTTTACTTTTCTGTAAGCCCTATGTTTTTGTTTAATTTGCATTGTTCTATTACAATTAACTTCTTATGCAATTTCTTCGTGTTCTTGGACTTGTGGTTAGAGACTTAGATTGTCTTATCTGAGTGAAGTATCCAATGTCTAGAACCAGTTGTTTCCCCCTAGCCATTAGTTAAGTTTACTATGTTATTTGCCAGCTTCCAGTCTTCCCTAGCGGCCTTCCTCAAAGGTACTGGGTTTAGTCTCGTGGTTGTCGTCTTTCGGAACAATTAAGCTTTGGTGTTTTCTTCGCAGTGAAAGGAATTGTATTCGATAAATGCTCTTAAGATATTGAGTATTGTTGATGATATTATGCAAAGCTAAACATCTAAATACAAATTTTATTTGCAAGAAAGAACATATTCTCGATACATCAAAAAGGTATGGGTAATTTCAATACAAATTCAAGTTCAAGGTAATTTTTGCCTCGAATTGTAGCTACAAAGCTTCTTTTATGCATGGCATTGATATAGCTCTTAACATCAAACGTTCAATATGTGTAAATATGCATACAACAGTAGATAACTTCATTGTTTTGTATGCCGACAATAATGTTTGCTTTTCGTTTTTATTGACAATTTGCCTGCATCATCTCTAACAATAAAAATAATCTTTCCATAAGTTGTTACATGTAAATATTAATATTGGTTATCAATATTGGACAGCTTTTCAGTTTTAAATAGTTTACGGCCTTATTGTTTCTAATGATATGGTTTATAATGCGGGAGTGCGACTGGTGATATTAAAATCAACATGAAAACTGTTTTTTGAGCAATTCAATTACAGATTAAGTGTAGTCTCCACAACTAGTTCGAAAGCTCTAGTTAGTCTTTAGTGGTGTTAAACAGAGCAGTAAACTTGTTACCAAGGTTGCGGGGGCATCTGTATTATTATGTCAATATAATTCATTTACAATGTTTCCTCCTCCCAGTAGGCTGTTACGTTCTTATTAGATTAGATGGAATTATGATAGAAGTCATATTGTGACCTGAAAAAACTGAAATTTTTTACAACTGCTTTCGACTTTGCAATTTTAATGTCAAAATACCGAAAATTGTACAAAAGGCGACAAAAATTTAACTGGCAACAGTGCAAGCCTTCAAAATCATAACCACAAAACCCAATTTTGTCATGTCTAGTTATGTCACATGCGTACCAACAAAAATATCATCCTAATATAGCCTGCTCGGTGGAGGAAACATTGGGTATGAATTATACATCGCTATTGTCTTATTTGAATGTAAATTTACTTACAAGATGAACTGAATCTTAACAAAAATTGTTGAAATTTACTTTTATTTTCTTCGTATTTTCAAATACAGCAGACTTGATCATCTGTGGTAATGTGACTGTTGCCCATTTATAAGAAAGTCGTAGCAAAAGCACATATGAAGGCTTGTAAATGCAAAATATGTCTTCAAATCTAAATTTCAACAGAGAAATTTGCAAAATGGATTCTATGATTCTTAACAAAATGATAATAGTGGCGTCAAAACTTTAAAAACTAATTGTAGTCATCTTCGATTGGTTGAGCTTTCAATTTTTTTATAGTTGTGGTCAGTCAACTTTGGCAAATCATCACGGAACGTTAAATGTTTCAACACTGTATAAAAAAAGTTCGTATTTATTATCAACATTCTCTTTCTGTTTGAGCAACGTTCGGCGCTCTACGTTGATGGTTTGTCAGACCACAATTTGCCGAATTTTGCGTAAAGACTAGGTCTTATCCTTATAAGATTTAATTCATCCAATAACTGAAACTAAACGACCATTTGCATAGTTAACAGTTCGCTGATTGGACTCTGGAATAGTTAGAAATCGATCCCAAATTTGGCAAAAAAGTCATATTTAGCGATGAGGCCTATTTTGGTTAAATGAATTCGTCAAAAAGTATATGACTGTCCACTTTTGACATTAGCCTGAAGGTGGTTTAATATATAAGCCGAAACATGTTGCGTATGTTAAATATATGTTAATTTTTATGAGGAAGACAGTGTTTACTTTGCAATAATTTTCCACGATGATTTGCCAAAGTTGACTAAACACAACTATCAAAAACTTGAAGGTTCAACCAATCCAAGATGACTACATTCAGTGCTGACGCCGCTATTGGAAAACCCTTTATATAAAATAAATTGCTCATGAGTCAATCAAAGGGTAAAAATAGTCTTGTAACTGGAATTGCCTTTGTTAGCAATGGATAAAACACAAACGTAAGCAGACATGAACAGTGTCACAAGTGAAAATAATTAAATGAAGCTTTACTTGAAGTCGGCCCAGCTCAGTTAAATTGTCTTAAGATGTGCGACTCTTTAGGGGGTTGCTGATCAATACAGCTATTTGCACCTTCTTTTGATGACGACCCAAACCATTCACATAGATTACTCCAACACCCCTTGGACCTCCAATTTTTCTCTGCATTAATAATTTGGGAGCAATTTACATTTGTTGCTGCAAGAAATGAGAACTCGTAACTTTTTACTTCCCTCGTCTGAAAGACCAAGGAAGATCTTCACGTTTCAGGGTCCCTACTTGACGAAAAACAGGTTTTTTCAGTTCCGTCAGTCTGTCTGTTGGCGGTATAACACAAAAACTATTTGTCGGAGGAAAATGATATTTTGCACACACATTTTATATCGAGAGATCCAAAAAAAACTGTTCCTCAGCGGGCTGTGGAAATTCAACGTATGAATAATATGTTGGTGACACTGTACGTCAATGTCAAATTCGAGGTTAGCAGGTTAGGATTTGCGTCATTTTGTGTCAAAACTGTCGGAAAACCTAACCTGATAACCTCGAATTTGACATTGACGTACAGTTGACATTGACGTACAGTGTCACAAACATATTATTCATACGTTGAATTTCCACAGCCCGCTGAGGAACAGTTTTTTTTGGATCTCTCGATATATACCTGGCATAAAACCGTGAAAATTTCAGACTTTAAATAGGTAAAATTTTGTTTATTTTTCCTCCAACTTAGTAATAGATACAAGTAATAATTTGTACATAGCGCAGGCTCTATTCTTACCAAAAATGGGAGCCAAGAGATACAGAATCAATGTTTTACGATACAAAAAGGAGGCACAAATTAGCGCGTTGCTAAATATAGCTGCGACGCAGAAATTCAAAAGGTCAGTGCTTTGTGGCGCGGGTAGAAATTTCGCAGTCCCTTACAATATCCCACAAATCGTTGGGGCTGCACACGCGGTCCACCTGCCGTTTGAATTCGACCACCGGTAACGTTTTTTTATTTGAAACGCGAAGATATTTTTACTCCTAATGTATTTTTATTTTTAAAATTATAGTGTCACAATGTCGACGAGGGAAGTTCTGGGTAAAGCCTTTTACAGATTTTTTTATTGTTACCAAGAGTTCTAGGACTTTGTGCATTCTTTGCAGTACTTCAACATTTGTTATTCTATCTGCCTAAGATAATGCAACATGTGTATACCCGCATCTCAAGTGCCTGTATTCTTTAAGTTAATTCTTTGTTCAATATCCAACGCTCGGTGCCATAGTAGAACAAAGAAAATGTAACATCCTATCATTCATGTTCGTATTTCAGGAGATGGTTCTGATGTTAATTTTTTCATTTTAGTTCAATTAGTTTTATTTTCTGTTGTGATGCCGGTTTTTCTTACCTAGGATAGTATTTATAACGTGGAACCGGTTCTATTACAAACAGTTCTTTTCAGTGCCGTAACTCCTCTTCCGTGTTCCTAATGATGGTGCAATCTTCATCCGTTAGTATGCTATAGTCGCATCTGTGTCCCATACCTACAAATTTACGATGCTTGTTATGTTGATTGAAGTTATAACAATCCTTGCCAATGCTTCAATTTCTTCATATTTTCCAGCCATCCAGTTTTTTTCTTCACGACCTTGTTTCTAATAACTTTGTGAATCAAAGGTCTGCAGCTGATGTAATTTTCAAATGTCTGTTCTTTTTTCTTTTTTTTAAATTTTGGTACTCAGCCAACAGCCGTTAGGCCAATTATAGGCGTCGCTGTACATTTTAACTTGTTTTCTCTTCTTAAGTTTGATATTCATAACCGTAACTATTGGGTTATAGTCATTACATCTTCAGCGAGATAAGTCTTCACTAGTTTTATTGTTTTGATTTTTTTTATTGTGTCTTTCAGCGATTTTCATGTATAGAGTAAAATTCAGATTTCGTAGTGAAACCACCAGCTACTTTATGTTTTACAAGTAAGTTGTCACAATTTTTTCATAGAAGTTCGCGAATATGTCTGATATTGGGAATGCCTCTACTCATTTTTTTCACCTAGTCGTAGTTGCCAATATAGTTACCACATTTACCTTCTCTGACTTCTTCACAATACCCCCCCCCCCCCCCCATTACTTTTGGAATTTCTTGTTCTTTCCTCAATTTCCAAATTTCTTGTTTATCTTTATCTGCTGTGAGGTTATACACTTGTATTAGCTTAATTTTACCAGTGGGAAAGGGTACCCCAAACTGACAGCCATTGATTTAATTTAAAAGAATTTGTCCAGTAGTTTTCATTTGCTTTCCGCATCGTGTCACAACCATTAAAACTGCTCCAGTCAGTCTTGCAATATTCCTTAAAAAAACAAGTTGATCTAGGACCATTTCCTTTACACCTCTTCTTGCTAATGCTGATTGCTGCAACCCCCCACCAAATTCAAATATGGGCTACAAGGTTTTCCCGATCCACCATCTGCGGATGCACTGTGTTGGGGTTGGGGTTCGTCTGCTGACTTTACAGGCACAGATAGTCTGTTCTGCTTATTAACAATAAATGAATATTTGAGCAGTTGAGATTTTTTTTTGCAGGTAGGTATGTTATAGAAAAACTTCTAGTCATATTGTCAATTTGTAATAGTTGTGATAACTTCTTGCAAAACTTTTTTGTTAACAACAGAAAATTGCTTTAAAATGAAAACAAACTTTTTAATTGCTTCATGTTTATATACTTTGAGCTCTAGAAATTTATTAAAATGCGAGATTTAAATTAAAAGCAATTATGTTTATCAACTACGTATTTTATATATGAAAGGGAAATTCCATGGTAAATAGAACCATTCAATGCTGCAATATGTCCTTAGGCAAGCATCTCATTGAATAATTATGTCACTGTATAAAGCTAGTACACAAAATACTTGTTTTCCATTAAAATGTCATGATATTTTACTCTAAAACAAAAGGTTTGAATTTAAGAAGCCCCACCGGCTGGAATAGCAAAGGAAATATTCTTACTATAATTTAGGCAAACAGTTACATGAAAGGCCAGCTGTAGCTCGGTTCTTTAGATTTTAATTGTAGGAAGTTCATGCAACCACTAATTTCATAAATATGCAAACTGAAAGAATGATGATATTTTTTCATCAAACCGCTATTGAACATGGAATGATAATAGCTTACACCTCATCATCTTTGCTGCTTTGTAACTAAAGTTCTAAATCGGCCAACACAGTGTATTGGCAATATCTGGTGTACATTTGGACACATTTTTCTATAACACATTAAACAAATCAAAGCATTAAATCTGAGGAAAACTATTGTTGGTACGTCTTTGCAATGTTTGATTTTCTTACGAGTTCACAACAATAACACTGCACATAACTAGACATCATAATAGTCTGCTTAGAACTAAAAAGTAAATAGCCATATTTGAAATACCACTAACTATTATATGAATCGCTGCACCTGGTGCAGAAGATAATACATTACTCACTCCTTATATAAATCGTACATTTCGTTATAGCAAACATTCAAAGCCAGCTTCTTCAAAAATTATATACAGTCGAAATGACAGAGGTGAGAAAAAAAGTGTATGAAGGAAGGAAAACAAAAGAATGCTGGGGAAGAGGGTGGTTCGGGGCAGCTAATGAGTTCTAGGTTAATCTGTTTTTAATATCTGCATAATGAAGTCCTAAAAACATGCCTCATGCCATTTCATACTCCAACGCACTAGCTTTAAATATCAAACTGTATGCCATGACACATTTCCTTAACCACACTTTAGCTCACAATTATGCATCAACACAGCGATCGTCTACATGCACCGGTTCTATGTATTCCATTCCTTCACACGTTTCCAATGGAACTCGATAGCAGCAGCTGCACTGTTCCTGGCTGCAAAGGTAGAGGAGCAGCCCCGCAAACTAGAACATGTCATCCGAGTCGTCACCCCCACCAAAAACCCGCACGAAACCAGTTTCGATACGAATTCGGAAAGGTGAGCCGATGCACACTCTCTGGCACCGTTATAACTTTCGTTGTTGCAGGTACCTGGCCCAGGCGCAAGATTTAGTCTTCAACGAAAACATTCTCCTCCAAACGCTAGGATTCGATGTCGCAATAGACCACCCCCACACACACGTAGTTAGATGCTGCCATCTAGTCAGGGCCAGCAAGGATTTGGCGCAGACGTCATACTTTATGGCTAGTAATAGGTAGGTTGGGACTGTAATAAATTAAAGCAGCTAACAAAATGATAAATTAACATGGTTAATTTGGTGGTTTTGCATGAAGCATGCACATTTGTTTGTATATACATGTAAAGCTAGTATGTTAGCGTGTAAGTGTGTGTTTGCCCACTCTTTCGTAAAATGGTGGGGGTAAGTAATACTCGGGGATTAAAATCAGGCAAATTCTTGTTTAGAGAATGGAAGGAGTTAGCGCATCAGCTTTGTAAGTTGTCTCCAGAGCAATCTGGAAGCTCTAAGGGCCTTTTCTTGCAAGCTTATAAAGTTGCAACCAAATCGTAAGTACTAATTTCAGTTGCTTTTGCTGCCTAACTACTTAATACCCGCCTTATAAGCACAAATTGTTTAATTTACTGTTTTAATGTTTCCGAACATAAGTGTAAAAATAAATATGTACAGGTTATAAAACACACTTAAGATCTGCAGGAGTTGGGATAACAGAATGGACAGTTGAAGGTGTAGACGGAAATATAGAAAAGAAAATACGAAACTGGAAAGCAATAAATCCCAGGATTATATAAGTGGAAGTAAATTTATCGATATTCCAAACATATTACAAGAACAAGTAGTTGAAGCAAGCGAAAGGTCTTAATAATAAAAAATAAACCAATATGATGTATGAGGAGATATGGAACAGCAAAGACTATAAGTCAAAACGGAATGGAGGCACTAGAATTCTGCATAGCAAATGACTTGCAGGTAGGGAATACTTTCTTTGAGCATGGAAAAGAACGTCAATACGTGTACGAATCAACAGAAGGAAAACATAGAGTATCGTAGACTGCATGAACTATACAAAGACAATTGAAGAAAAAGTCAAAGATGTCTGGGTGGAAAAACTAGCAGAACTGAACACAAATCATAAGCTAATTTTGATGGAAATTGAGGATGACTTGTATAAAGAGAAAGCAGCAAAAATAAACTTAGAAGGTCTAAAAGATTTGGAAGTAGGGCAAAGATTCCATGAGAAAATAGAAAAAGGACACGGCAAAAAATTTGATGAAAAAGAAGACTGTGAACTAGAAACAGCATAAAAAACAGCAAAAGAAGTATGCAGAATAAGGAAAATTATCGAAAGCAGGGAGAGAAGCAAATGATGAAACAGCGAAGTTAAACTAAAGTGAAAGAAAAGGGAAAAGCATGAAAGAAATAATAACAACTGGAAAAAAAGAGGACAAAACAATTTATAAACAAAATATATAAACCTAAACAAGAAGTGAATAAGGCAAAATTCAAAAGTCCTGGAAGAACTAGAAGTAAAAAAAAAGCTTATACAAGTGAGTAATAGGGGAAGTACGGATAAAAGGTAAATGTTCCAGAGAATTGCAGATGCAAAGACGACTTAAACAAGGGGACAGCCTTAGTCGTATTTTGTTTATTATATACACGGACAGAATACTGAAACTGTACAAAAGAAATAAAATTGCAATGGGATACAAGGATCTTCGTTCCATTCAATTACAGAGCTGACTATATGCAGACGATAGAAAAATTATGGCAGATAGTTGAGAAAACATCCGAAAGTCAATGTAACAAAAATAATGAAAATTAATGGAGCAGTAGATCAGCAAAATAGTATGTGTGGAAATGTTAAAACTAGAACAAGTCACAGCTATTGAATACTCAGGAACGAAAATTAGCGACGACGGAAAAATAGAAATAACCAGGAAGGTGACACAAGTATATTATCAGATTAACAAAGCAATTCTGAGGAAAAGAGAAATTAGCAAAGTACCAAGACCAAGGCGGTAGCAGTGCCAAGCATGCTATACGGATGTGAGACTTGGCCAGTAACAGAAAACCAGGAAAGTAGAATAGCAGTGACAGAAATGAGACACTTCAGGAAAATAGTAGGGAAAATCAGGAAAATAGTAGGGAAAATAAGAAGAGATAAATGTAGAAACAAAGGCATAAAAGAGCTTAAAACAAAAATCAATCCAAATAATTGAGGGAAAACGTGCCACGTACAGAGAATGACACCGGAATCATTAACCAAGGACATTACAAAATCAAAAAGATACGGGAAAAGACTAGAACGAAGATCGAGAAGGACATGGAACAAAGAATAGAAAAACTAGCGAAGAAAAGACGGAAATCAGTCAGAGATCTAAACGGCATGACAGGAAATAGGAAAAAGGTGGAGATTTTCCTTCAGCCGACACCGTAAGGCAAAAGGCATTAAGATAAAGAAGAAGAAGCTTGTAAAAGTACTAACACATTTCGTAAGCCCAGATAAAAACGAACAAGCTATTAAGATGCTCAAGTCAAGTGAACAGTGTTTCACTGACTTCTAGATGTGTTGAATTTCTTTTCTTCCTTAATCTCTGCAACATTCTAAGTAGGACTTTGACCATATGATCATAGCAGTTGGTGTCTAAGGTACCTGGTACTCCACGTGCCTAGACCTTGTCCATTACAAAGAAATTTTATTGTAATTCTTGTTTATATCTAATGATGATTAATTATACTAATAGTAGTTGAGTAAAAATAGACACAAAAATATAGCAAGATGTAGAAAAGTTATTACCTGAAGAAAATAAAAGAGGAAGTGGAAAATGAAATGTAATACAGGGAATAATACAATGCATAGCATGAAAAGTGTTATTAAATTAGAGAGAAATTGTATAAAAATAATGTTAACGTTTTTACGTTCGGGCTATTTAAAAATTATACGACGCTTCTTGGATTCAACATTTATTTACAACAATTAATTATGAATATTTACAAATACACGAATTACTTAAACTACGAACTATAGGCACTATTTCTAACAACGATACATTTATTTATTTATATGCGCTGGATTAAACATCAATTATTTATTTGGCTATTTACGACTTAAACACTAACGATTTATATGGTTATTTATGTGTTATTTATTTACACTAGGGTTTGTTTATATCACGCGCGCTTCACGTCTAAAGTGAACTGCTCGCTATTCCCGCTCACGAGTATTTATATTGCCAGATAGTTCCTTCTGGAAAACGTCTCGAGTTCGCTCGACCTTTCTGGCAACTCTTGACGTGTCACGCGCAAGGTCGTTTCTGGAATGTTCTGGAAGACTGACTCATGCCGTCTCATGCAGCTACCTCCAAGGTCGTTCTGCAATGCTGTTGCACGGGACGCTGAGGCGACGGCCTAGCCCTACAATCGTTACAATAAGAAGCAAAAATAGTATGGAGAAGGAAACTTCCAGAAATAAAAGCATTAAACTTTCTACAACAAAAGAGGCTTCACGAGAAAAGGTTATAAGCCTAAGGTCAATAAATGTGGAGCCATTAGGAGAAAGAGAAGTTGTATTAAATAGATGGAAAGATTATTGCCAAAAACGAGTAGTGCAAATTAATAAAGGAACAACAAATGAAAAACACAGTGAATTAGATAGAAACACTAAGCAAAGTTATTGAGATTATATGAAATATGAGAGATAGTGAGAGCCGAGGTACTGATAATATTTGAAGTGAACTAATTAAACTTAGGGGCCTGTTACCAGCGTACATACATCAAACAAGTAGAGACATTCATAGCAAATGTTGAAACCTGTCTAGAGTGCCTGGGACAGTGACTGGGGGGGTATTTCTAAGCTTAACTATCAGATGGCAGCACAAAATTCGACCAATCAGAGCCAGTTACTGGCTCTGCTACCAATCATGAGGTGATCAAATAGTGGCGCCATCTGTTAGTACTATTGGAAAGTACCACCCAGGAGCCGTTCAAGGTCACCCACATCGGCATTTTGACATCAAAGGAACCGACAGTGAGTGTCTCAACTTGTTTGATTTATGTACACTGCTGTTACTAACAGAGACAATACAGAAATTAGTGTAGAAGATATACTAACTTGATATTCTTTAATTATCTTTTAACGGATATTCAAAAAAATTTTCGGTCCTGGACAGCAAGAAGTTTGGTGTTGTGTATTTATAAAAAAATTATAAAATGTGTTGAAAATTTTTGTGTTTTAGAATATCATTTAAAATTGCAATCGTTAAAAGTATAACAGGCATATAATATTAAAATAAATCATGTCAACCGAGAATTTTAACAAAATTGCAACAACTTGTATCAGTTCTATTTCCAGAAATCTTCGTTAAGTTTCGAAGAAGTACATACTTCTGCAAACCAAGCTAATTTCTGTTTATATTTTCAGTCTCCATCTTACTACCATGTGCCTGCAATACAAACCAACGGTTGTGGCGTGTTTCTGCATACACTTCGTGTGCAAGTGGTCCAACTGGGAGATCCCGCTCTCGAACGAGAAGAAGGAGTGGTTCTCCTACGTCGACGAGACCGTCACGTCCGAGCTGCTGGAGCAACTAACCAAAGAGTTCCTGTTTATCTACGATAGGTGTTCGTCTCGGCTCAAGGAAAAGATCATGGCCATCGGGGACGGTCTCTCGTTGTCGCATAACTCTGGGCATCCTTCCTCACCATTTGTAAGTATGTTGCAGCTGGTGAGGTGCCTGTATTGTATGTCGTGGATTTTTAGGAACCTGATAAAAAGTTCTTGACATTTCCTTCATCCGATCAGAAAGATGGCCATGGCCATAGATCTCATCATGGGGATAGTAAACCACGTAAGTAACTGTTATGTCTGTTTGCGGTCAATGTGCGATTCTCACGTGGTGCTGTTTAAATTTTTTTGTGTGGCAGCGAATTATCCAATTACCACTTGGTATTGGAAGGTGCTGGGTTCAATTGATCATTGTTCACCTAGCCCAACGTGACTCTGTTTTTAATTGAAAAATATGGCAGCTTATTTTTCTGTTTTGATAAATGTTATTCAGTATTATTTCGAAATGATTGTGAAAACAGGTATCCAAGGTACAGAAAGTATCGGTATGTTAATAAGATTATTGAAAAAATACCAAATTTTATGTAATACAGATTTTTTAGTAAAAATTATTTTAACTCTCAAACTATTTGTATTTGGGGGTTCTGGGATAATGTTACTCCATATTCTCCTGTTCTTGTTTTATTATCTCCATGCTTTTGTCACTTTATATGTAGGTCTTGCGTTACTGCATCCCATCACTTAGATTTCATCTACCGAGAGTCCTCATTCTAATCGATCTATGTTCAGTAATCTGCTAATAAGATTACATTACCATTACTTCTGATCACATGTCCAAACCCAACCAAATGTTGAATACTGATGGAGGATACAGTTCCTGTTTTATTATTAATCTTCTGACCTCGTATTGTGTTTTTATCGTCAATCTAAAATAGCAGTGTGAACATGTCATTTTTGTCTTCCATATTTTATACAAATTGTCCTAAATCCGTTTTAAACATAGGAAATTACTGAGTGCAACAAGGAAGACATAAACAAAATTACTAGCGGGACAAAGATGGAATGTAATCATGGCTAGCTAAATTTTTAAACTAAAATTAAGTCCATGAAACAAACAAACGCTTCTGTCATTAAGGGTATAAAGTAAGGTTTAAATAATTAAAATAATTATGTGAATAGTAAACAGTAGTATATTTAAACCTGACTTTATACTCTTAATGACAGATAAAATATTTGACAGAAGCGTTTGTTTGTTTAATTGACTTAATTTTAGTTTAAAAATTTAGCTAGCCATGATTACATTCCATCTTTGTCCCGCTAGTCATTTTGTGTATGTCTTCCTTGTCGCACTCATTAATTTCCTGTGTTCAAAACGGGTTTCAGACAATCTCTGTAGTGGTTTTACTGTATTTTTAAATTTTGTGTGTTTCACTAACTAGCTTCATTTTTTTTGTATCTGTCTCGTGTTATTTTATGTATTTCTTATGAGAGCTGAAGAGAAGCATTATTATGTTTGCATCCTTGAGTTTTTTTTTGTGTAAATTTTCAGAACATGCTGATAACTTACTATTGCGAATTCTTTCGAATTTTCTATCATGTTTTCGCTAAGTATTTGCTAAGTCAAAACCACTTTAATCCATTCTTTTGCCTTTTCCATGATCTGTATCCTCGTTATCGTCCTCTTGTAAAGGCCGGTATAAAGAGTTTTATATATAGTATGTCCCTCTAGAGTGTATCTACAGCTCTGTGTCCCTAAGTGGGGTCTTGGCTGATTCTACAATCGTTCTCCATTTTCTCATATTCCTTGCCACTATTTCTCCATCTCTAATGCTTAATTTCTCTAAGTCGTGCGTTACACAATCCACGCATCTTTTCCTAGATCTTCACTGTGATCGTTTTCCTTCAATGTTCGTTCCCTTGGAATATTATTTTTAACTTCTCTGTTACCCTCTCATTCTCATAGATGTTCTGCCCACCTAATTCTGCTGCTACTATGTGTCCCCCTTCTAGTACTTCTTTTATTTTGGCGTTCAGCCTTCTCCATGTATTTCCTTCTGTTACTAGTCCCACTATGGCTCTTACTACTTTTCTTTCGCGATGACTTGGCACAGGCGAAATTATTTGTACATATAAGAAACCCTTATACAAATTACGATTTAAAATCGACCTAATAACGTTAAAAAACCCAAATTGCTTGTTCATTGCAATTTCAACTTCTAATTGTAACATCATTCATGGGATTGATAATCAACCCTAGGGCGCTTATTGTTTGATAAGCATCCAAGGGTGCTTATCAGGTACAGTACAGTCCCAATTATCCAAGTCGCATTAACTGAGTCAAATATTTTTTTTTTTAATTCTGGACGAGGTTGGTTCGAAATTTATGCGGTTTATCTGAACTTTTAAGTCGGGATTCCCCTATTTATATGGCAAATGACGACAAAGCATGTCGTTGTTTGTTTGCATTCTGATGTGCTGTGGATTGCAGTTGTATTTAACATGCATACGTCGTCGGTTATATCTACTCGTTCATATTTGTTGCGTATACATATAATCGTGTTATCCGATGCAGGTGTCTTCCACGTTACCTCGGATAATAGCGACTCTACTGTAATCAGTTCAGGATTAGTCGATTTTCAAAAAATGCAAGATTCTTATTGGATAATATCAGTCATTGACAGTTTGGATGTAATAATTGTTGATCTTGATAATAATGATGACCTAAATATGTGTTTCAAAGCGAAATTACATTTATTGCCTTGCAGTGTTTGTGTTCGTATTTCCTCTTCCATGTCATTTTTGTCGTATATCACAGATCCCAAATATTTGATGAAGTGCACAGACTCGAAGTTTTTGTTAGATCTTTGCTCTAGCACTTTTGTCATTTTCCAGAATTTTGTTTCTTAAGTCTCATTTGTCTTGCCTTTTTTTCCAGTTCCCCTTATATCTTTTTTTGTTTTTATCTAATTTGAACCAGTGGGACACGCTATATATAAAGCTCTTCGCCTGCCTTTTTGGTATCCTCTGTCGTATTTTAAACTTTACTTCTCAATTTTGTTACATCTTTTTCTTTCAGATCTGTCAGAACAGTTTTACCTCACCTTTTCCTTGAGCTTCCACTCTTTTCCTTCTAATGCAATATCTTTCAGACAATTTTCTTTACTGTTCTCTTCTCTGTTATTCTTCCTATGTGACATGAATCTATTCATTTGTCCTTCTTATGTATCTGTCTTGATTTTCTTCAAATTATTTTCCTTTCTCATCTCTGGAAGGTTTCTGATGTTTAATAATTATGTTTTGCAGCCACATAATACTGTTCATCTTGTAGATCGATATTTTTGTATTTTTGCTGTTTTGATCTTATTTTATTTCTTTATTTATTTCAAAATATACAGGCAGCAGTAATACTGATATGGCCCGATTCGTGTACAACGAGTACCTATAATAACATCTAATTCAATACAATAGACTCAATAAAATAAATAATGATAAGTTATAAATAAATAATAATAAATAATTAGATGGTTTGCTTTGCTTAATCTCACATCAATCTCTTTTTCTTCTTCACTGGTGCTTATTATTCTTGTTCTGAAATAAACAAACTCTTCTACTTCTTCAACATTTTTCCCGTCTCTTGGGCTGCTCTTATTCTCATTATTTCGCTTCTTTTTTTTAATTGTCTAGAGGAGTTTCTTGCCTAAGCTCTATTCTAATTACAAAGTTTTATGATGATATTCTTCTTTAACTGATACAATTTACTTATCGTTTTCGTTTAGTATCATGTTCTGTAATCTGAACAGCTTTAAAGGTATTCCGAATTCCTCCCATTATTTTCATTGATTTGTCCCTTTTTACTGAATCATTTGGTTGTTCATTTCCCTTCTTGAATTCAGCTTGATATTCTCGTATCAGTGGCCGGCTACTGTTGCTTCTAACCTTATTTTAATCTCTCAATAATTTATTTCCCAGAATTTTGACATCTTTCCTTACTTCCAAATTGTCAGTATTAATACCAAAATTTTTATTTCAAATCCTCTCCAGCATATTTTACATTCACTGCCGTTATTCCAGTTTGCCCTGGAATTTTGTTGATTTTGAGCCCCTTGTAATTTCTTCTACGTGTTTTTTGTGGGTTCTGTGACTTGGTTTTGCTGCTCAACTCTAAGTACTTGCGATTCGTCTTTGTCTTTGTTAACTTTTCGTTCAAATATTCCCTCTGTCTTTTTCTCAAATTCCCCTTTCTCACTGAGTAAATTTTCCGTTACAATAATATATCAAGAGATCATTTTGTCCGAAAAATATGTAGCTTAAAGATTGTTGCTTTGGTAAACTTTCGAACAAATGAAATGGTCAAAATCCCGAGCAATAGCGAGGATATTTTTCTGACAAATAATACAACTCGTTTTGAAGACACTTAAAAAAATTGAAACTGTCAAACAATTGCCATTTTTTCCAATGGTAACTATGAAAATGTATTCATGCGGTACTATTGTTATTAGTAATATACATGCCAAGGGTCGAGTGCTGGTTGCAATGAAAACTGTCCCAAGGGCAATTTTCTAAGGGCAACCAGTGATTATATTTTGAAGATTATTACACAAAACCTGTAGATGAATTATGATTAAAAGTTGATCTAATAATGCCAATAAACTCAAATTGCTTGTTTCTTGCATTTCAGTTTCGAATTATGATACCATCCACGGGTGCTTATGGCTCTCATTGGATGATACCAGTCATGTGACAGATGTGTGTAATAATCAGTTAAATAATCTCAATAAACTTTTTCTTGTTTTTGCCGCTTTAATGCTTAATTGGTCGAAATTTGAAAATTGGCTGTCCAAACGATTAGTCTATATGATTTGAGGAAAATGGTAATTTTCATAGGGCTTTATGGTTGTATCTTTGTTTTCCTTTTGAATTTCTTTTCTTTTGTAATAATCATCTGCTTCTTTAACCTTTTGTTCGCTTCTGGCTCTCTTCTTTTGTCTGTTAATCTTGTTAACTTTGCCTCTCTGATCTTTATATGCTTGTTTATAATGCTTTAATCCTCAGTTTATGTCTTATGTTTATCTCTCTTTGTTCTACCATTTTTCTTTATTCTTGTATTCGTTATGTGATATCACTTTTTCTGTTGTTTTCTGTATAATTGACTCCCATTTTCTTCCATTGTTCCTCTATAGCAGTACTCCATGCTTACTTTCTCAATATCCTTTTGTTATTTCTTTCTCTTCTCTTTTTTGCGCCTCTGCTGTATGTAGCTCTTCCATATCAAACTGTTGTTTCTACTTTTGCCTTCTTTTTTCCATTGTCGGTTTCTTGATTTTTACATCAATTCTGTCTATGAAGGATCCAAGTTTATATCCGCTCCTCTACGGATTTTTATTATTTTTTAGTGCTGTATGTCTGTAAGGACATGATTGATTTGGTTTTTGTCTTCCCCATTTGGGAAAATCCAAGTCCCTTTATGTATGTCTTTTAACGAGCCCCAACCACTATGTATTCAGCCATTCCAATAATTTCATTTCTTTTGTGCAAAAACAGAGTTTTATGGTAGCACAGAAAGCAATTAAGGTGCAACTCTGTTATTATTTTTCAAAGTTTTAACAACTTTGTTCGTCGTCCATTCATGAAATCCTGTTTAACAATAATAGACTAGAATAAATTATCAAAATGGCCAAATACAGTGAATTTATTTTAATGGTTAACATAGCAGTTTTGTTTCTACGCCTGCATTTAATCATACAGGTCACTTCCATAGTTACCAATGAAATGAATTGATTAGAGCGTTTATTTTACGAGTTAACATACGAATTTGAATTAGGTACTTGCTAATAAGAAACTTTAACTTTGTTGCCGGAATGTAGGTATGCAACTAAAAAGTAGATACGTAGGAACAACTTGTGTGTTGTATCTTTCCTTTAGTGGGATACATCACGATAACTTTTAATTGTCTTTTTGACAAGTAATAATTCCTATGTTAACTCGTAAAATACACGCTCTAATCTATTGGTCTCATTTGTAACTATGGAAATGACCTGTATGATTAAATAGTGGCATAGAAACGAAACGCTTATGTTAACTGTTAAAATAAATTCCCTGTATATAGTGGTTAAGGCTCATACAAGGTGTGCATACTCCAGAGAATGTCTTTAAAAATGTGAAACTAAATTAATGAGATAAGCACAGGGACTTCATGGGAGGAAGAGGTAGTTTCTTATTGCTCTCAATTAAAAATGTATACCCTTTTATTAGTAAAATTTTCCTATAAAAAATGCCTAATATGACGTTTTGATTCGTTCCATTTATTTGGATATTGCAGGTGGTTTTGCTTCGTAGGGGGTGAATGGTTTCTTTGGACACAAGTGGACCATCATATGTTCTATCTTTGATGAAAATTGGGTTCAAATCTGATAAAAACAAAGTATATAAGAGTGTTGCACTCTAAGTGAGACATACGGTATATAAAGCTCTTCACAGTCCTTTGCAGTTCCGTAGCCTCCTGTTTTTAAATTTACCCTCCATTTCCTTGCTTTGATCTTTCTATCTTTTTCTTGTTATCCAGTATTTTCCAGACGATTTCTTTTACTATTCTCTCCTCTGCCATCTCTCAATCTGATCATGGGGCATAAATGATCAGTGAACAACAGCAAGCTTCGATACACTAAATTCGGTGCTTTTGTCAAAGTTCACTGCCGTAACGAACAAGTCTATTTTACGAGGAACCACGCCCTACTACCATGTTGATGATTGCGGGAACAATTAATAAAAACTCTTCATCTTCAATATGAAAGCCTTTTATAAACTGAGGTTTTTTATTGGTATACACATTTTGTTTATATTCATTGACATTGCTTAATTAGAGAGCACTGTTTTCTTTTACCGACTCAAATGAAAGCTCTTATGATTTCTACTTTTTTTTGTGGGTTCTGTGACTTGTTTTTCTTCTCAGCTCTTAGTACTTGTTCTTCGTCTTCATCTTCTGTGTCGTCGTTAACATTTCTTAGCAATGTTTTCGCAGTCTTTCTCCCATTTCTTTAACATTTTCTTCACTTCTGGCTCTTTACTTCTGTCTGTTAATTTTTGTAACTAACCTCTGCGAACTTGATGTTTATTTCATATCTCAGTCTTCTTCTTCTTCTATTCTTTTAGTGGTATTACTTTCTGTTGCTCTCTGGATCATACCTTTGAGGTACTTTCTGCCATCTGTCTTAATATCCTTGCTATTCTACTTTTTAAAACTTCCATATTAAAATGTTTTTTTTTACATTTACTTTTTTTTCCTTTGTCTGCGTCCTGATTTTTACAAATCTTTGTAGGTAGCCAGCAGTATCCAAGTTTATATCTTCTTCACCACCTGAATGTACACTTTCAATATTTGCTGTTGCTGTTTGTTGCTTTCTTTTATAATACATACTCAATATTTTCATCTTTTCAACTATTATCACTTTCCTTTCGTTATTGTTACTCGACTGATGTTGCTCTCTCCTTCTGTTATATGTTTATACATAGGTTGTCTCTCTGTTTTTGCGTTTACACCCTCGAACAAGATCCTGATGCTATGCTTGTTCAATTTATTTTATGCTTCCTCCAACTGCTCAAAAGATTTATCTTTCTCATCTTTAACTTCGTATTTTATTTCATGTATGTAGCATAACCGTTTTGATATAAGAGTATTGTAGAATACATCAGGGAATGTCTTTAAAAATATTAAACTAAATTGATACGATGAATACAAAAACTTTATGGGAAGAAATTTCTTAATTTTCTTAAATTATACCTCAATTTAACTGCCTTGAGTTTCTCACTTCAAAATGTTATCAAATAAACAACTTTTTTAACTGTGAAAAAGTGACAGATTTAGTAAAAGTAAAAACAGGATGCAACAGGGTTTTTTTAAACTATTCTATTAATGTATCTATCTACAAAGTAACTGTAAAGAAGTGTTATCAGACTTTAAGAATAAGCTTGCTAATAGTCTTAGTGTTACAGTGTATCAGAAGTTTAGTAACGTACCTAATATAGATTGTTATTTTTCATGTGAAACATACCAGTTGTAACACATTATTAAAAAAAAGCATAAAATAGCAAATGCAATTTAATGTCAACAAAAAAGGCCAATTGTATTGAGTAAAAATGGCACTGACAAACTTAAAACTTTAAAACAAAATAAAACATGCATTGCCACCACATGTAGAAATAAAAATACCTAAATTTGCTATGTTACCAACTCTATAAAAATGGAGTCTGCAATGAGTTTTGTAAACATTTACAATTTACCGCTTTGTTAACGTTCTTTATTTATTTCCTTAGTCACTATGGAAGACTTCAAACAAAGACCAAGATTGCCGCACGAGCCAGGCTCAAGTGGACAGCACCGGGACCGCGAGCGAGAATACCGGGAGAAGAAAGACCGGGAAAGGCTAGGGCATCACATTAAACCACCTCCACCGAACACGCCGTCAGGCAAACATGCACTTCCACAGCATGGCCACCACGGCCACCCACCGGTAGATCCTAAATTAAGCAAACATGGCCGACCGCCTTCAATGGGCCACCCACCAGCCGGCAGGATATTAGAGCCCCGAGATCTTCTGCGAGAAGTGTCCAGGGACATTGGCTTGCGAGACAGAGAAAATAGGGAAAGCCTCGCCAAAGAGGCGCTTGCCAATAGAGAAGCCAACCAACAAGTGCGTGCGAGTGACAAACGTGACTATATGCACCAGCGGCCAGAGGTCAAACCTGGTCCTGGTGGTGCACCAGACTCTAATAGTGTGACGAACTATGACAAGCGTGCTGATCCTAACAGGCCCAGGCCTTCTGTCGATCCGAAATTGCAAGCCCGGCGTCGGGAAGACCCCAAACCGTCATACAATAAATTGGAAAATGATATTAAAAAGCATTTGAGTGCTGCTATTCATGAAAAGAATACGTTCTTGCACAAACCCATCAATTCTACCTCACAGAAAATGAAGTCGCCTTTTACTTCTGATATGTCTAAGTCCGTCCCTAATCAAAGCATAACTCAGCCTACAAGTAGTAAATCTGAAGTCAAGCTAGAACCGCACAACGGCAGCAGCAGCAACGGCGGCGCTTTCAATTTGCCTATTATACAAAACGACGTTAAAGCGAAGCTGGATGTTCCCGTGCCGGAAGATCCCGTGATTGTTCCTGTTACTCCAGTTAAGAAACCAAGCCTGTTCTCTCCCGAAAAGAGCCCTCCCGCCCAGAAAAAGCCGAAAACAAAAACTCCCCCCAGCTCTGGTAAGAAACTAATTGAACCGTCGATAGCCCCCACCCTCCCCTCCACTCCGATTTTTGAACCGCAGCAAAACAGTGCCAATGCTAAGCGTAGTCGCACGTCTAGCACTAATTCCGAGCCGGAACTAAGACCCGTCATGAAAAAAATCGACCAAGTTCAAGGGTTCGAAACCCTCATGCGCGACTCATCCATCGGAATAAAGTTACACCAAGTTCCTGATATTATTACTCCAATTCCAGATGCAAAGCAAGAAAAAGTAAATCAGACTTCCATAGCCAAAGAACTGAAGCCTCCCGACTTGATCCCTCCGTTCAATACTAACAGTGTGCCGCTTGCGCCGATCATGAATGGAATCGAGACGAACCCGAGCCTGATTAGCAGTTTGCTGAAGGAGGCCCCGTCGGTTCCACACTTGCCTGCAGTCGCCGCCACTGCTGTCGTCGTCACAGAACCGAAGGAGAAGGAGCAGCACCACAAAGAGCACAAAAAGAACAAAAAGGAGAAGCATAAACACAAAGACAAGGAGAAGAACCGCGAGGAGAAGGAGAGGAAGAAGAAGCACAAAGACAAGGACCGCGAGAAGCATAAACACAAGCACGAGAAGCGCGACGGGCCTGCGGAAGCCCCTACTCAGCCCATCAAAATTACGATACCCAAGGATAAAATTCAACCGGCTGAAAATCCTACGCCCAGCTTGGGTTTGAAAATTAAAATACCTAAAGACAGAATTAAGACTGATGGGATTGGCGAGTCATCAGCCCTCGGCGGTGGCTTGAAAATCAAAATATCCAAAGACGTCATTACCAGTTTTAACAGCAACGAGAATAGCAGTCGGAAGCGCGAGCGCGATAGAAGCTCGCCTTCCGACGCGCCCCCCAGCAAAGTCTCCAAATCCAATCACAACCGACTAAGCGAGCCCAAAGCTGCAAAGAATTCCTACAACAAGGTAAGCAAACTAAACAATAACATTGGCGATTCCGCCATGCACACTGTACAAACCCTCTATAACGGCGTGAATCACATGACTCATCCCGCCTATGCCAGCCAAAATGCGGCCCCCAACTACTACTACAATTATCCCCCTCCCAACATGCAGCTCCCCATGGTGCCTGCGAACATGAATGTCCCTCCTCCCTTCATGTACCAGCAGTACTACCCTCCCAGCTACATGTACCCCTCGGCCGAGTTGTATGCAGCGCCCAATGCTTCGTTGGGAGGCGAGGCCCCGCCCCCTCTTCCCCAAGATCCGCCCCCTAATAATCCTCCGCCTCCCCCTCCTGACTGTTAATGATGTAATTATTAGAGTGTAATAAATTGAGGTTTTTAAGAATGCAAATTCGGTACATCTGTTCGTTTAAAAGAGATGGCTTGAGTTAAGTTAATTTTGATAGAAATTATTGTTACGGAGCGGCAGTTAATAGGTAACAAATTATTTTTTAAATGCTTAACGTTTAAGTTAGGCTGTAAATAGTTCTTCTGTAGTTTTTCTAATTGACGCAGTGTCATTGCGGTAGTCGGACGTTCAAATTTGGACATGAACATCAAGTACTTGAGCCCCCCATTATGCAATGATTTTTTGTATATGCAACTGATCATTACAGGAAAAATTACATTATGCATCATAGGAACTTGAAGTGGTGTGATTGTTAATTGTAGAGAGGCTTTATGAAAAGCCAGATTTTCCGAGTTTTTAAGGTTGTCGATAGCAATTGAAGCAAAAAGAAATAATAGAATTGGGTTCCCTAGTTTCAAAACCTGCTATATCCGTTACCGTTTCGTTTTGTAATTAAGAAAATTTCCACTTTCCTTGATGTCTTGTTTCTTTTTCAAGAAATTTTTCGACTTGAAAACACTGATACACTCAACAATAAAATGAGTAGTTGCAAAGAACACTGACCATGTGACCACCGTGCTGGGTTCTCATTTGCTACACAGAATTTGTTGCGTTTATTATTAACACGGCTATGGATATATCACATTTTGAAGCACTGCTTTTTTACCCATTTTCAGATGGGATTTTTTGTAGTCGAAAGTGTTTTAGTTGAGAGGATTTGAATTGGCTTTTGAAACCATAGAATTCAATTTATTGCAGACAAACTTTTTTTTGCTCATTTGAGTTGGTGGATACAAGAATTGTTTTCTGGGCTATCTGCCAACCAATCTCATTTTTTTATAAGATTGTACAAATTCAGGTTGCTTACGTGTATAATGTAGTTTTTCCTTTAAAAAAAATTGTAATCCGAACAAATAATTCGTTTATTATAAGGACAATTCCTTTAGTATTAGTAACATTACGTAAGAAATTTACGTGCTATTCTGAATTTATTTGCAATTTTATCCTTCTCATTCGAAGTAGCGCCTAAAGCGTTAAAATACCTACGTGTAATGTATTTTATCCAGTTTTTATATCGGAGCTGGCATTGGATAGAACTGCAAACATATATCGCTAAAATTATCGAAAATGATAGTGACGATATGTAAATAAATTTATTTATTATTTTAATTCCTGTTTTCTTGAAATTATAACAGCTATAATTTGTCTATTTTTTAGTTTATATTCTCTATCGTCTTGAGTAATTGATAGTTGTAGTTAGCCATGTGACTGTTCTCTCTAATTACTTTTATGTACACTCTACATCATACCTGTAGAAAACTAGATTAGTTCCTTTCTTTCACCGTCATTTGATAGATTGTATAAAATTATGTTAATTGTTTATCGAAACACTGTTATTTTATTTATTACTGTAGTTTATTTGCAACGGTTTATTGTAGCCTAAACACACTATTATTGAAATTTAATAAATTTTCATTTACGTCTTTTTCTTTTAGTAGTTGTCACGTACCACAAGTTACACAAATTGCTTGATCCAATGATGTCCGTCATATAGTGCACTCTGAAAATCCTTCCTTGCATGCATTTCTTCTTGTTTTAATATTGCTAGATGCATCGTGACTGTGATGGTTTAACATTCTTCTTGTGTTAGCAGTTATTTTAATTTATGTATGTGAGACACTCGACTTTTCGAGGCGCAATCACAAAAATTCACTTGGACAATCTGCATTAACAACAGTTATGAAACAATTACTCCGATTGATGATTAATTTTGCTTCAAGAAAATTCAAGAAACGGGCAGCAATCTGTATTGTGGCATCCTATAATAAGTGTTTCTTGTAAATTCCATTTCATGCGCAGAACTAACACTCATTGCTTATGCAAAGTAAATTAATTTTTATAATTAATGAACGTTCCATTTGCTCACAGAAAATAAGCAAACTAATGGCTGAACTATACAAAATATTTACTGTCAGAATTGCCAAATAATGAACAGGGTGTAAACGTTATCTGGATCGACATCATTATAAAGTGGAAACAGTAGAAAATCCCGTTAATACTAAAGAAGTTTACATAATTTTCAAGTGTCAGTGGCGAAATTAAAGTAATAACCTGATTGTAAAACAATGTAACCAAGGACTAAAAAGTAATATTTTGTTTTGTTCTGTATTTTTTTTTATTTATTGACTATTCAAACAAGCATTTACAATCATATAGTATCATAGTTACCATGTATTTGAAGCAAAAAATAACCAGAAATGGCCTTTATTATAATGATTACATTCTATACTGTTTAGTAAAGCAGATTATTAAAATGAATGTAAGAAAATATTACATGTTAAAACTGCACTAAACAATATTTGATTTAAAAATACAGGGAGTAAAGCAATGCCAGCTGGAAAACAAGAGCTCAGCTCTTCAACATGACATCAGCGCAAGAAGGCCAAATTGGCCAATAATTTTATTTTATTTGAATTTACTCCGCCTCCAGTTTCAAGATAAGAGCCACTCATTTTCCAATTTGGCCTTCTTGTGCTGACATCAGGCCGGAGAGCTGAGGCCTTGTTTTTCAGCTGGTATTGACAGCATCCTTTTAACAAGCTCTTCAGTTTAGGAAACGAAAAGAAGTATATACTAATGGTGATTGCTTCAATTTACACATAGAACTACCAAATCGTAAAATGTAAAATCAAAATGTACACTGTTTTTTGTACTCTTTGAGATCTGACTCGCAGTTCTGCTCCAAAAGCCTTTTCCAGAATTTGAAATGTCTCTGTAACCATCTTTCTAAGTGTGAAACACAATTTTTCATGGACAGGCTGCTGACTATCAGTTCTATCTTAAATATGCTAAGATAATTGTTTTTATCAAACCTTTAGTTTAATATTTCACATTCATTGAACTATCGACTTATTTCTTGCTGTATAGATTTTTGAACATCAAATAAGTTTTGAACAATAATTTTAAACAAAGTTGTTTCAGATGATATACAAATCCAAAAAGTTGCAGTTACAGTTAATCAGAAATTCAAAATCGACAGAATAGTTATAAAATGTTTGATGAATTGAAAACTTCTGTGAATTGCCTTAAAAATATAAAGATGTTTTTAATCACCGTGGAATTGAGTGCATTTTTTTAAACTGCAGATGGTGTGTGTCGAGCAACGCCTAATTTTTTCACCCTTAGCTAGCTGATACTCCCTGTAATTTTTAGAATTTCAGTAGATTATTAACTGTAGTAGCATTTCTGTTATTAATGCGAATGAAATAATGTAGTGGTAGCAATAGCACTTAGTTACTCCTTTTCTACACAATAGTTGACCATGATTTTAGTTTATTATGTTTCAATTAAAAAAATATATATCGCATGACCTGTAACTGTCATTTCTCCAATTCTAGGTTATGTAATGGTGTTTTGATGCTGTTACTTTCATTTTTGGCAAACAATTGAAATAAGTTTTTCTGAAAAAATTCAAAAAGCCTATACCTTTTCAGTATAAACACATTCAAATTGAAACTAATGACATTCAAATTGGGAATAAACACATTTAAATTAAGAACAAACACCTTCAATGTGGAACCACATGACTTCAAATTGGGATTAAACAACTTCAAATTGAGAAACAAAAGAACATGTAGCAATTGAATTATAAGGACCGAGTCTCGATAAACAATGGTTACTAAATTCTTCCTCTGTGAATACTTCAATATCTTCAATATCAGCATAACCAGGTGCATTGTCTACAACCAGAACTACATACGACTGGTACATGTTTCTTATTTCTCAGTTTGATGTCATTTAATCTCAATTTGAAGTTGAAAAGATAGAGTAAAGCGAAGAACATGTGCATACATGTTTTGTTTCATTAATAATGGTAAAAGGTGTTTCTAAGTGACAGAAGTCAAATTTATACCGGACAAAGCCACACTTGCACATAGATAATTGTTACCGTAAAATGGTTAACTATTGCCCATAAAAGGAATGAACTGTGTATATGTTTCATAAATGTGTTTTATTGCTAATTAAGGTAAAAGGTAGAAATAGTGCATGCCCATCTCTTAAGTATAGTTTGTTCATCTGTTATAAGTTAAAAAAATAGTTTGCTGCTATTACAAAGGACTTTATTTATTGGTCAAGAAAACTATTACTGTTGCTAAAACACATTTTTAACTTTTTCAATATATTGAATTCAGTTGACTAAAAATAATGAATCGTTTATTCCACATATAAATGTCAAACAAAAATACATTTCTTACGTGTGCATAAAAAATATGTGAAAACCACAAGAGTATAGTTAAAAAAAATGTTGTTTCCTCCACTACAATGTGTTTCACTTCTCATCTTCACATCCCTGTATCTTCCTATCTATTTTCTAATCCTTTTAAATTTTGGTCAGTTGTACTACTCTTTTAAATAATTATATTGCAAATCACAAGCCTACTGCGATTAAAAATAAATGCAAAAAATTTTGAGGCTTAGTTTTATTAAAAATAGCTTTAGAAGTTGCTCAGCATCACAAAAATAGTCGAAATTCGAATTTTTATTGAAAAATTGTTATTAATAATAATTATTGTTCCACTTCTCAAGTGTATAACCCTGTAATAAGGATATTAAGTAACTACTTTCTAATGTTAAAAGAAAATGTGCATTATAATAAACAGCTGTAATTCATATTTTTATATTGGAAATGCTTCATACCGTCGTATTACTAAAAGAAGACTCTGATTATCTGGCGCTTCATTGTTTTATTTGATAAAATTTTCAAATATACTTCCAAGTGAATATTAAATAATTTATAAGAAAACTGATAACAATGAAGAGTATTAGGAAGACTTACAAGCTACAGCTCATGCTGTGAGAGAATTCTTGAGGTCGTACAACTCAAATCCAGCAAATATGGAAAACACATTATATATTTCCGACACTGACTACCTACCCTTTCCCAACGTTGAGCTCATTGTTGCTATGCAACTCTGTCACGTAAAATGGTTCCGCAAACATAGCTACAGTCATATCTTCATTTGCGCAAAAATAAAAATAAAGTTTAAACTAAGCAGGGCAGTATAGCATACATAGGACAAAGTTGGAAACTAGACTAAATTCCTTGCTGCACTAATTTTGCCATGGAACTAGATTAAGAGCCATTTACACCAACAAGAATTTCTGGTACAGTGATGTTACATGTTTTCTCTGTCACAAGAAAACTTTTACTGGCGAACTGGAACATGCGCTACTTTCTACAAGTTTTCGTTAAGTTTCACCTTTGCGTAAGAGCATTTTTCGCAAATCCGTAATACCAACCTGCGCCAATTCGTAAACATAACCTCTTCGTTGCGTTAGTAAACACAACTTTGTTACGTGATTTTAAGTTTTGTTCTTGTCTCAGACATATTAAAAATTCTGCAATGAAAAAGAGAATAAATTCGATTACTGATACAATTGTATGAAAACTACGAAAAAAAAAACTATGCTAGCCAACAGGATAGACCTATTGTTGAGGTTATGTTTCTATTTAATTTTAAATAGGTTGGTATGACTGTATGACAGCCAGCTGCAAATTTAAAATAAAAACTTGTTCATGTAAATGGCTCTTTAGGTTTGTCTTCTGATGCCACGCTTGTCTCATGGGACGAGCAAATATTTTGTTGTGTTATTTTCTATTGTAATAAGCCAGATGACATCGAAACAATTCTGCACAAATTGATTTTTCATACTGTGTGGTCCCATGCTAAATTTTAAAAACTCGAATTTTGGGAATTATAAACTTCATTCAAACAGTTGCTCATGGTATTACTATCGGCAGTTTATCATTTTATTAAGCCTAAAAATGTATATTTTATAAAATTTCAGTATACATAGAATATGCAGGGCACATCTAAAATGTAAATGTGAACAGCAGCATCGAGAATTACATTTGTAGTTCTGGTGTCGTTTTGGTCCCAGTCGACCAGGCACTTAAAAGAATTGTAATTCAAAAATAAGAAACGTTTGGAAGCTTCATACAGTTGATTCGACTATTGTTATGCTAAGATATTAAGAAATTGACTTGGCTTCAGAAGCAACAATTGCAAATATCCTCAGCACTACATGTTTCTACAGACATAAAATGCAGGACAATCCACCTGCTATGCTCATGTATCAACAGAGGGCAGATTATATGTACTAAAAAGATAGTTATATATGTATTAATATGCATCATCAATGTTAAATATACACTATAAATATAATATATGCACTCTAAAATTTAAAAATACTCGGATTGTTGATTTTCATAAAAAATACAAGTTAAAGCACAAAATAAATACTTGCACTTTGTACATAAATACTTCTTTACACCGAATCAATCACCAATATACTCATAAATTCACAACATAAAATAGATAATTTGTACATCAAGTGTTAGTGATATTTGATATAGAATCTAAATTGTTAAATTATATTGTTACTAAAACAATAGCTAATTAAATATTTCTCTAACAAGACGGTCACTGAGAGCAAATATAAAAAAATATGCATTATAAAATTTTAAATTAAATTCTCTGGAAGCAAAAATGAAGAAATAGAAAAAATTTGCGTGCTGTGTATTAATGAACAAAATATGCAAAAGGCTTTGTGCTTGTCAACAGTGTTTTATTTTTGTACGAAAAAGTTGACACTGATGATGTGATGAGTTTGAATCTATTTGCTTTTTAGTGGGCTCTCTAAAGTAAATGTTGTCCTCTAACATTGATGTTTGTTTTCATAAACTATTGTGTGCATCACATTTGGAAGTGTTTAAGAATAGTAGACAGATGGTACTATCAATCATTCTTAAAAAATTGCTTGTGCATGAGAATGAGTGGTAAATGTGGAAAAAAGTGGAACATGCAACACTAAGATGTACAACTCAACTGATATTGAAATTTTGTCAATTGTTATTACAACAGAAGTTGTTTTAGTACAGCTGCTTAAACTCAGTTTTAGTTGCGGCATTCTAATTGATTCCTTAACCATTTGAAGGTACTTCTCATTGCTTACATTTTTAGATTGGTTTGCTTTATTTCAAGAAGCTTTAGTTTCAGCTTACCCAGAAAAATCTCTTAGAATCAGTACAAACCCTCTTAAATTGTAATACTGCTGGCTTTAGTGGTTTGAAATTCAAAGGAGTTAAGTGGCAAAAACTCGTGTATTTCTAACCGCTTTAAGCTAAACTGCATAAAGTACTTTTTTTTTCTATAATAATTTTCAAGGTCAACTTTGTAGGGGATAAGTTGCATTCCTGCAGGGTCCCTAGTTTTAATAATGTTGGTACATAGATTTTTAGTTCTTTTCTTCCACTAAAAGAATGATTTGTCATTTTGACAGATATGTCATAATAGTGGGTAAAACTAACAGCATAGTAATTTATTAATTATTAAACTTACAATATTTAAAAATAATGAACGTTTGATTTTATGTAAAAAAATGAAATTTGTCAAGAGTTCAAATTAAGTAACTTTGACATTCAAAATTGACACATAACTATAATTTTGAAAAAGTTCTACCAACACGAGGTATAAAAATTTCCTAGCGTTTTACTCACATATATACCAACATTGTAACACTTTGACAGTTATTATAGAAAAAAAAACGTACTTTAACTTGTAATTATAAAAGTGTAAAAAAAATTCTTCCATGCTACAACTTCGCAAAAATGTTGCTTGGTTGCATTAGTTTTACGGAGTTTTATGGAATTGGCCGTATTTGTATTGGAATTTTTAAGATTTGATGAAATCAGAATAGAAAAACGTCTAGACTAAATAATTTTTAAGAATTTTTGTGCTTGGAATTTTTTTATTATTTTCCCATTGCACTTGGCATCTATGATACAAACTCTATTTAGTTAAAACTGCCACTTAGACCCTGTAATATTTCAACCCTTCCATTATTTTTCATGCTGTTTATAGTAAAATGATTGTGCAAAATATAAATTTTGATACTAATGGAAAACACATTTGTGGAAATTTATTGATTTTTATAATATTGTTACACATCGAGCATACCACATTTAAAAAATCAAGGTATAGGCTGCAGGCACTTCCACTAGATTATCACATTGCTACTTTGTCGCTCTTGCAAGTTTCAACTGAATATTAACTGGCCACTTTAAAATAATTGTTTTGTACTACAATTTTTATATAAAACCCAGATACAAAGTAATTACTTGTTTGATTTCTCATCACGCAACAAATACAATTCTCTATAAATGCACTAGCAATTAATATTCAACATGATGCTGAAGTCATAACACTATTAGAAAATGTCATCTTATAAAAGAACGAATGAGATAACACCATACAAAACTTAGCCTTCAACTATGCTCACATTCGTTGCGAGTCATTTCTACTATTCATTAACTTTCTATAATATTAAACTTCAGATGGACTTCTGCCATGCTTCATTCATACGAACTGAATGAGTGGACTAACAATAACAGAGCGGAACTCATAATCATTGGGAATCATTGCATGCAACAAACGAGCCACATGTAGATCACATTATTACGGTGTTTGGTGCTTTGCAGGTGACGCAACTAGGTGATGGCGAGACATCCATACACAGGTTGGCTGAATCTAAGTATATCAACAAGGGGGCGGCGACATAGTATAGCCCTCGTGCACTAACTGAACTTTGACTTTTATGCCAATCTATCGGGGTTGCTCCTCTGGCACACGGCGTAGGCTCCTCGCAGTTTCAGAGTGAATGTGATCAAATTTTGGAAACGTACAAACCCGTATTTTGGCATAAAATCCTGGAGTTTGGTAGTTTGTTATTTAAATTGGTCTTTAAGATGGATTTTATTTTGTAGAAGTCGCATGCTAGTTTTTTAAAATATACGTTTTGTAAATAACTATGCAGAGTGCTGCATAACTGTTTTCATCATGTAAGTAGCTGAAAATATGTAATATATGTTCATTTTCTGTTATTCTTTTTTTTAAGAGTATATCTGTTACTTAAAATTTCTAGCAATATTAGTTAGTCTGCCTATTTGTGAATGAATAATATTTAGATTATGCCAACTTGGGGTTTTCGATGTGGTTTGTTGGTCAATAACTGTTTAACAACCGCATATCATCCATCATTGTTATCATCCATTTCAATACTTGGAGAAGCAGTCGGAGATGGAGACGCTTTCGATTATTTCCTATCATTAATCCATGATATTGACTCATTGTTTCTTGCTTTACTGTGAGTGTTTATTTGTTTTCGTCTGTGCCTTAATTGTTATACATTGCGTGTCTTATGACAACTACTAATTTGTTTAAATATTTATTCACAATTGGGTTGGACTTGCCAAAATGAATGTTACTATGAAGAGTAGAATCAGATATCTGTTACCTTATTACGTATTCATTAAGTTTTGTATTTTTGTAAACGAGTGTTTTTAATAACGGCCCAAAGGACTGAAATCATCATGATGATTTGGGCCCTGTAAATAGTAAAACAGTTCACAGAAATTATTTATTAAAACATATTTTTAATCTAGGCTATATGTTAATTTACGGGATGAAATTTTGTTGCAGTAGGGCGTAGTGTGTGCGACATAATAATATTAAAATATGCGTACTGTGCTAGGAATCTCGGTAATATAAAAAATTATCCCAGTAGTCACTTTAATGTTATTATGTTCCACAAACAGCGAAACGATATACTTAAATCTATATCTAAATAAGATATTTTATTGTGATGCATGTCGTTTAATAATAAATTAGGTAGCTTAGATATGAAATTAAAAAATAACAATGTTGCAACCTTATAATAGAGGAAACTAAACGTATGTTTGTAATTATTATAGGGATGTATAAAATTAAAGGAGTTGTGATTTTTTATTGGTTGAGGCAGACCGAACACGAAACTAACCAATAAAAGATGGTGCATTACCTAAAAAGCAGTGTTGGATGTTTAATATTATCTTCGCACTGCATGAAAAAATATAAATATGTACGATACTTGCTTGAAAAGTATTCTGCACTTATAGGACTGAATTTTATAATGTAAAATAGGTAAGAGGAGATATCGACTTCTCCACACTCTTACATATTTTGTTCTTAAGTTTCGTGTGATTTGGTATTCAAGACCAATATCTGTTGTTGGAGATTATTACATAATAATGTCTGGCACATTTTAATTGATCAGGGTAGTAACTATTTCTACAATCTTGCTTGCTCAGCGTTAATTTTAAAAATACGATTTACTTTACAGGTGTATATTGATCACGTTAACCATGCGATTTTTTCACCATTTTTCTAGAAACTGTAAATAAAACATATTTTTTACTTGTTATCATGTATTTTGTTATAATTTTAATTTGAGAAATATATTTATAAAATAGCATCTCCAGTTCTTGACATCTTTACTTTCTGTTCAAAATATATTTTTGGAATAAAATGATTAGCGGAATTGTCCTACACATATATATTAAAAATATATTTAAATAAACAAAAATGTAGTTCATTATACTTAGTGTGTAAATAAATTCCTTCCCAAGCAATTGCGTTTGATTTTCCCGCCACACGGTACATGCGTGTTAGTGTATTGGCTGCACTGTTAATTTTTATTTCGTTCCGTAGAGGCATAACAATAGCTGGGAGAAAATAAGAAATATTCTAGAAAAACAAATCTTAACTCGTTCCTTCCAAGGAAATTATTGATCATGAATAAAAACAACTTTTCTGTTAATTTATAATCATAAATTACATTTGCGCTTGCAATACGTCTACAACAGTGATATTAATATCAATAACTTTGTAAAAGAAAGAGTAGAATCTAGAACACAGTGCAAAAGTCTAAGGAAATATAGTGTTTAGCCGTTTGTATTTCTCAATTTAATCTTAATATCAGCTATAGCACATCAAAACTGCAGCGCATTTTCGTTAGCTCATTTAAAACACCACACATGCTCCCCACCAACTTTTACTTACTCACTAGTAATTTTAAATGACGTGTACAGGTTATGTGGGGCAAACGCTTATTTTAGAAAAATTAAGACTACGTTTGCAAAGATGTAACGATAGTTATTGCTGCCCACAATCATTTTACATTAATGTAAGTGAATAGTACCAGCAGTCGTACCCAAGGCAGTATAAATAATGAGCTCTTTAATATTTAAATAACCTCTCATCATAACTAAATTTTTATACAAATAATGGGTACAGCATTAAGCCGCTCTGTAGATGTATCTACAAATGAATACTTAATAAGATTTGTCGGGAAGGAATACATTTCTCCTAACGATCCATTCTGGAATCGTTTCCTAGCATTTAATATCACACCGCCGAAGTCAAGGTAGGTACCAGTTTATTAGCGACAAGCTCTACTCTGTTTACTTTCAGCGAAGACCAATTAGCGTTAGACACGCGAATAGAGCCGTTCTGTCAGCAATTACTAACGAACAATCTTGCATCAGGAAATATCGGCTCATTGATACAAGTGTTTTTAACTAGAGCTTCGGAATTACTCGCTGCATCTAACACAGACGAGTAAGTTTAAAGCAACTTAAGCTGTAGTCAACGCTAATGTTGTAATTGTAGCAATTTATTCAGCTGGCAAACATTCAATGCACTATTTATCATACGATGCCTAATAAAATATCTGACGGAGATAGTGACCGAAGAACAATTAATTGAACACATAGAATGTGGCCCTAATAATGGCTCGCGGTTAGAAACTTTTATTGGTTCCTTAGTGGGCATCTTGGTTGATGTTCCTTTGAAGGATTTTACTTATGCCGTGCATCTGGAAGCGGTCACGACTTTAATTGTGCTGTTGTCGGTCCAGATACATTCGCCTAACAGAGCTGACCAGTCCAACATCTATAGGTTGATGATCAAAGGCAGGCACGCTATTCATGCACCGCTTTTAGTCAAGAGCTTGCTCCAGAATTTTATTGAGCAAGAAAAAGCTCCACCTATTTATGGTGGAAATTCCAGTCATCAGAGTATCGTCTTTGGTAGGTATTAATGTTTCTAATAATCTGATTCTAATTGAAAAATTAGCGCTCCCAGTCTGAAATGTTCAGGGGGGCTATGCTTATACCGAAAATATCTCAATCAATCCAAGTGTCTAATATTATTAGTATTTTTTTTAAAGAGCAAGCAGAATACGACTCCGATGTAAGTAAGTTGAGTTACATCGCCTTGTTTTGGGCCCGAGAATCTGATTAAATCATGTTAGGGACACCCTGTATCGATAATAAAAATGAAAACTGTTATTTATAAATTTGTTTTATATGCTATTAAAGTTGGAGTTTAATCACATGAAAGGATTCGTCTCAGGTTACGTAATGTCATGATTTGTAATACCGCCTACATGCAATTTCACAGTTTTTGTCTTAAGAATTTGCATCAGTACTGATAACTTGCTCAATTTATTTTCCAAACTATGGTTTGGTACTACCGCAGCTGTTCCGAGTACCGAGTACAAGTACTTTATATAAAATGTAATTGAGTACCAAGTACAAGTACTCAACGATAAGTACTCGAATACCTATACAAGTACAAAGTACCGAGTACAGAAGAATGCAATGGCTAGGGATAATATAAAAATAAAACAATTTTTTAAGTCCTATTTTAGAAACAATATTTTTTTCTACAACCAAAAAATAATATCAATATGGTTTGGAGCTCTAGTGCGAAAATACTTGATTGCACGTTAATGGTAACTTAATATTATATTGTATTATCCATTTTCTTAACATCCGCACTATCAAACTGACAGTATGTTGGCACTACTGCTATTTTTCACATTTTAAAAATCAATTATAGTCAAATTTATACCCATTCGGAGTCACGTGATAATCTAGTAATTTTACGTATGTCGATTCTTAAAAATGCAATTTTAGGGAAATAAATGACATTACGTTTTGTAGGTTATCCTGACATATGCCAATTTCTAAAACAAGGTTGCTACGGGTTTATTCTCTTATATGAAATCAAACTGAATTTACAGGTTAAAGAAAACATAACATGTCGTAAAATGTAAATATAATAAAGATATGTCAGCTGCTACATTAAAAACCTGCTGCGTATAGCAAATTTTAAGTCAATTTCTGTGCATGCATATTCTGTTATAGAACATTGCCATTTGAAGCCTATTTCCTTGCACAATCTATTTAGGGAAGAAACTGAATGTGAAAAATCTCCAGATTCTTCAACCAAGCATTTTTTAGATTTTTTATGGTTACAAATTCTTTAGCTACATACATTTTATATACAGTGTCTTGACTGCTTCGTCGACTTCCGTTTTTGTATTCTTCACTTTCTGGCTCATATTTCGGTAAATTGTGCTCTCCGAGATATTTAACGCAAGAGAAGCACGGCGAACAGCGTTGGAGGGTGAAACTGTTGATTTACTATTATTAATATTGTACTCTTCATAAAAAAAAAACGCATAATATTCAAATTAATTGTTGTGACTGCTCGTTATACCGCATGTCCGATGGTTTCTTTTAATTTCCAGTTTTCGGCTCAACAATTTTAGGTTTTATTACACTTATCTCAATAACTTACACGAAAAATATAATCTGACAGATTAGAAACGTCAAATTTTTAAAATTAATTTTATGAATCGACATGCCTTTTTTTCAAATTTCTTCCATTTCATCTATTTTACTAAAGATGAACAGAGACAGACAAAAGTCACGTGACTCCGAATGGGTATAATTTTGACTATACTATACAGTCTAATAAAAAACACATTATTTTGGAAGTATAGTTAAGACATTTTTTTTAAATTTGATACTGACAGTACGGATGTCAAGTAAATGGATTATATATTAGCTGAAAGTGCATTCTTGCCGCTTGCGCATGAATATTGGTTGAGGTCAAGCCGAAACCAGTAATCATGCAAAAACGGCAAGCGCACTTTTAGCTTGAAACATACATACTATTTTTCGACGACTAAACATATTAAAGCAAAAATAATCATATTTCATTTTATTGAAAAAATTTATTTACAGTCAATTTAAAATTACTTGCGTAGTCTATGACATGTGGCGCGGTTATTTAAACAAATGACGGGCGTTGTCAAGGAAACATTCGGACGTGGCTACCTACTTTGTTCACGCGGAAACCCAAAACGCTCGGCGAGCGGCAAAAAGATGAAAACGCACAATCAGCGGGGAATGTCAACTTTCTATTGTCAAACGACTGAAAAAAATCTACTTTTGATGTCAGTCGTCGAAAAAATAAATAACCTATTTTGCCATGTTAAAAAAAGCAAACTTTGCGTATCGATAGCAATGTGGGAACCTGATGGTCCTTTTATGGTTGTAGGTAATAGTTATTTACATTATGAGTGATGTAGCTGGCATTTTACAATGGAGGTTTTAATTTTTGAAACACAACGCGAAATAGAGTGCTTTAATGAAACTGAATGTTGTAAAATATAAAATTTTTTGGCTGATATATTTTTTTTACATTGTCAATTCATACTTTAACTCTTCTAGCCTATCTTTTGTTGCTAGGGATCTTTTATTGAATGTTGCTAGCGTTATTTCTGTACAGCAACTTTTTTTGTATCATTAACAGTGTTACCTAAGAATAATGAGAGGATTAGACAAACAAATGATAAACCTTAGAGGAATTATTTTCTAAATGTTGTAACTAAAAATGTAGACAGCAAAGTAGAAGACTTACAAGAACAGAATGACAACTAATTAGAAGAAAGAGAAGAGGATTTTGACCCTAGAAGACATCATAGCAAATAAAATGTGGTCTAGAAGAGCTGCGCATTAAAATATACCAGTTAATAATAGAAATCTGGAAAAGGAAAGTGTGGTCAAAAGCTATATTAATCTCCAAGGAAGGTAGTCTGTGTATAAACTATCGAGGAATTTCTCATCTAGATGCAACCTACAAATTATTTGAAGCATTATTAAGAACAAGACTAAATAGACACACTGAACAGAAATGCCTGGAGGCTGGATCAGGTTTATGTTGATTGCACTGGTTCTTTATCCCTAATTTTTAAGCACATGAATGAGACTGCATTCATGTATTAAGCCAATGTAGTCAATGGCACTTAAAGGGATGATGATGTTGCTACCCTTAAAACGCAGCCTCACGTTTTATGAATTATGGCTTGGAAGAGGGCAGCAACGTTGCGAATAAATCAAACATTAGATGTCGATTGATTTATTACAAAAATAAACGGTCTATTTATACAAAAATTAATTGCTTAACTAAATAACAACATATCAAAGTGCAAAGTGTAGATTAGTGGAACGATTCTAATATTACAAAACAACTACTCAGCAGGCGGTAAGCTGTTATAGTTCCGCATGCGTTTGCAAGTCCGTTCGCTGAACTCGAGATTGTGGATCATTTATTTGCGCGATTTGCAAGTTGCAGTTTTCTGGCCTTTAACTCGTTTGATTGCGAAACAACACTGGCTTTTAAATTGTGAACGATATTTCATAAATTTGAACTGAAATTTATATCTGTTTAATTCAAAATTAAACACACACGAAAAACTATTGGAGATGATCAGGAATCAGCCAAAGCCCAAATATTTATCCTAGTTTTCCAGTGTTTACAAACAATTTTAAGTTCAAGTAACGCTGTAACCCTGCATGTTAGAAGCAGAGCAGGTTATTGGCTACATTTTAATATTTCTTCATAATCTTAACAAACAGTTGATCTACTTGAGAGGAAGAAAAGCCTACATTGTATCACTGTTGATAATATTCTGTAGGCTGCCTGTAATAATGAGAATAACCTAATATATCCAACATAACCCAACCTATACTTGAGCCAAGTTACGAAGGTGAGCAATGTAAACAAAGATTCTAACAGTTCTCAGTGCATGCTAAACCAATTTCACACGGTGCGCATTTTACGTAAACCTCCGTCGCATGTTGCTGTAAAAGAAATTACTGCACAACAAAACAACGCTCATTCCTCCTCTAGTGTAGAACGCCTTTCTATCACGTGATATTCACCGACCACGTGCGTTTGTTTACTTGGCGCGCCTTCGTATCTTGGCTGAAGTTTAGACTAACATACGTCTTCTGTCTGTGCAATAACCTCAATAGACATGGGTGATCATTCTGGTCCATTGAACTTTCTTATTGCTTTTTGGAACAAAGTTACTGATGTTAGTTAGACAGGTTTTGTCCTAACCCCGTTTGCTATTGAATTTCCTCTGAGCGACAGTATATACAAATCTGTACTTTTTAGTTGTTAAATATAATATGCTCGAAGTATTTCACTTTAACAATCCTACGTGCCTTTACTCATTCTAATGAAACCTAAATTAATCTAACCTACTCTTAACCAAATTTAACGCAACCTAACCTAACCAAATTTGACAATCTAACTTAACTAAACCAAATCTAACATAATTGTTTTAAATAAAGATTTCCTCGGTCTTATGTACGTAGTATATGGTCTATTGCTTTTAAGCCGTTAACTGCTAAACCATGCAAATTTCAGATTAAAATTATTATCAATTCATCTACAGGATTTTTGTAATTGAGAAAGCAGAGATAAAACTTACAGTTGAGTTTATTTGATTGTCTTTAACTGACTCAACTATTTTCATTTAAAACAGGTAAACAATAAACTAGCTTTTCTTCTTGTTACTTAATAATTAATGTACAGTTGGAAGAAGCATCTTAAAGAAGCATTTAGCCTTCCCAGACGGGGAAAAATCAAACCTTGTGTTTCTTAGGAGAAGATAACCTGTTGGCCCACAACGTTCAAATTCGAACTCCCCAGGTCTTATAAAGCCTGGGTGTTGATTAAATTCAACTAGTGTTGCGAAGAAACCAAAGCCAATGGAAACAAAATGTACAGTGACGCCTATAATTGGCCTAACGGCTGTTGGCTGAGTACGAAATAAAGAAATAAATAAATGTATGTATTTATTTGCTAGCTATTTGCTAATAAACAAGGAATATTATTAATAAACATTAGAGCTGATGCGGGAATCGCTAATCGGAGTCTAACAGTAACTCAATTAGCGAAAAACGAACCCCAAGGATATATGCACTGCAGAAATTTTAATTATCCGGCACAATTGAAGCATCTCGAAGACCATAAAGTTACTTCTGCTAGCTATATAGCTACACTGGCTCTTGTTTTTATCCACGTTTCTTTATGAATATTTTTATTTCCAAAATATGTACTCATAGTTCTCATCGTCTTTCCAGCTGCAAAACCTATTAGTCTTTGAGCATTTTTTTGCGTTCTTTGTGAGGAATCGTATTCTACCTCTCTTGCTACTTTGGTATCACAGTCCATTTCACCTATTTATGCTTGTTAATCTTATTCTCTGCAATAATGGCGTCTGGATATTCGGAGGGAATAGTGAAAAGTGACGTTACGGTAGTATGTCGTATAGGAACGTAATTTTACTAGGCTGGCCACAACTCAGCCGACGTGTTGATATTGCGTTGAACCTTCCTAGAAGGGGAAACTCAAACCTGGTATTCGTTAGGAGTGGAATGCTGGCCCACGGAGTTCGACAACAAATCAGGGGTTTCAGAAAGCCTGGAAGCTGATTAAATTAAACCAGTGTTGAAAAGAAACAAAGCCAACGAAAAATTTCGGCCCGATTAAAAAAAACTGTTTTTGTAGTCCAATGGTACCTAACTCAATTAACGAAGATGGGAACCCCAAGCATTTAAGCACTGGGAAATTTTAATTATCCAGTAACAACCAAAGCGTCTTAACGGCTGTAAAGTTGCTTCTTCCAGCTATATAGCCGTACCGGCCACAAACATACTTGCTCTTCTAACCTGGACATAACTAACCCACGGCTCACGCCAGTGGCATGATCCGGGCGTAAAAACGCCCGCTCCAGAAACAGCCTGCGTGCTCGAGGACGATTTGAAGACGCTCGAATTTCGCACAGAGGGACGAACGAAATGTTTACCCTTTCTTACGGTGCACTTGAAACTGTATACGGGAGAAAACGAACATAACAAGTAGCGAATGTAAACATAATTTTTTCTTCTCTTCTCATAATCCGGGTCATCACCATTTTTTGATAACTAGTTAAGATTATTTTCTCTCCAATGCTTTCATGTGTTTCTTCATAGTAACTGTGTAAATAATAATGATTTTCTAGCATATGATAGTAATGTAAACATAGTTTCATAATAATTTGATAACGTTTGACAATAATTAAAAAAATAATGGTATTGAGTAAAGAGATCATAAATACTGTTCTAATATAATAATGGTTATACCGTTGGTTTAAAAGGTATCCTAGTTTGATAATATTTTTATTTGCAGGATTTGCAGCAGGTCTTTGGTCAATGATAACGTTTAATCGAAAGCCGACAGAGTCTTTAGAAACGATAAATAATAATAATTTACACGATGTACCTTTAGCAACCCAAAGTTTACTTTTGATATTAGTGTTAACCAATCACTGTACAACGCAAGTTAACCCGTACAGACAAAGTCTCTTCACATGTGCCAATAGTCAAGGTAGATGAAATATTTTTAGTTGAATATTGGAGTACAAAAGTTATAATTTCAGATAATAATCCCATAGCTCCTACCAAAGCTTCATCATTGTTCAAAATTGATTATGGTGCTTTATTTGTAGCACTTTGTAAGCAAGCTAACCAAGATGCAGCAACGTTGCTGCTCTACCTACTGTTACATCGAAACATTGCCTTTCGGGCACACTTGTTGGGAAGAGTGGATTTAGACCAACTAGTAAGCTACAAATATTTGTACTCGTTTAAATATTAAAATCAATTTATTGCAGATTATTCCAATTCTAAAAACTCTCTACCATGCTCCTAACAGCAATTCTCATCATATCTACATGTCTCTTATAATTCTTCTAATCCTAAGCGAAGATGACTTCTTCAACAAAAATATTCATGAGACAGTAAGTGCGAAAACTGAATTAAACTGTAGCATTAATAGCCTTTTTACCGTAGAAATTAAAAGCAATAACTTGGTACACGGAGAGATCGATATCAGAAGTATCGTTGGGCGGCCTTTTAGTATTAGTAGTTATAAGGACAGTTCAGTACAACATGCTGAAAATGCGGGACAAATACCTGCACACAAATTGCTTGGCAGCACTGGCAAACATGTCTGCACAGTTCAGAGACCTGCATCCGTACGTCAGTCAGCGCCTTGTCTCGCTGTTCGAAACGTTGGCGAGGCGGTACCACAAGCTGCAGCAAAAGTTGGAGTCCCAGAAGGAGGACAATAAAAACGAAGTTGCCCTTACAGTTGTACAAGAAACCGCCGATACCGAACAAGACGTGGTTGTCCTCGAAGAGGTTCTGAGAATGGTTTTGGAAATCTTCAATTCTTGCCTTGCACATCAGCTGATAAACAACCCAATTTGGTTTATACGCTGCTGTACAAAAAGCATGTGTTTGAGCCTTTTAGGAGCAATCCTGTGTTTCAAGATATTGTTCAGAATATCGAAGTGGTTATAGAGTACTTTTCCGAGCAGCTTTCAGTTAAGGCGCAGGAGCACGAGGTTGATTTTCATGAGGTGCTTTCTGTTATTCTACAAGGAGCAAAACATTGGCCAAAGGATAAACTTACAGTTAGTATAAATTAACTCTAAGTTGGAGATTGCTACAACACCATAAGAATTATTTTAACATTAAACTCACAGTAGAGGAGGTATGGACGTTTATATTAATTACAATTGCTTTCAGAAATTTCCAGACCTTAAATTTAAATATGTGGAAGAAGAACAGCCCGAAGAGTTTTTTATTCCTTATGTTTGGTCACTAGTCAACCAACATTCTATTCTGCAGTGGAGTACCGAAGGATCAGCACTATTAAGTACTGTTTGCTAACTGTGACATTAATTGCTATACTATGTGATAACGATCTACACATCTTCCAATTAAATAGATGTTTTGCTAGAAAGGGTTTGTTTCTTAAAACTATCTTGAACATTTTTAATCCTGGAAACATGAAGTACACATTAGTGAAAACATAGGACTCAAATTTATTTATTTATTAATGTTATCTTTGAATTAGTGTATTTTAACATATCGCCGTTTTCAACAGCGACGTTTGAGAAGTGGACATTTTGGACTGATATGTTAAAACAACTCTATGTCATAATTACTATTCTTAATTTGTTGTTTTCTTCATATTCTAATATTTACAGCGTGCTAATTGTACAGTGTATGTTTATAAATAAAAATATAGAATTTTTACTTTAATAACTATATTGGTAGTGTCAGATTTTATTTTATTAAATACATTTTAATAATTAGCATTGTTTTTATTGTGTTTTTTAATACTTTTAGATTCTAGAGTTCTGGAAAATGGTATATCTGTTTCTGGTTAGAATTGATAATATTAATTTTTTAATGTTTTTTACATGAAAAACGCTATGAAAGCATTTGTGTTTACCTATACAGAGACATCGAAAAAAAAAAAAGTACAAGTGACCAGTAACATTTGGGAGTTTATAAATTAGCAGTGCAAGCTAGTAGGCCCATGGCTGGATTAATTAATGTTCTCCTTTTTTTATAGTTGAGTTAGAGCGGGCGGATGAAGCAGACGCATGTGAAAAGTGCTTAGTTAAATTGACTAAAACGTTTTAAATAATAGATTATTAAGAAGTGAAATCGGTGTTAAAAGTGATAGACGGAAGTGCAAGTTTAAATATTTCACTAGTGTTAATAGTAGGCTGACTAAAATCCAAAATTAACAAATAATTTAAAATAAAACGAAAGAGTAACTAACTTGTACTGTGCAGCGGCGACTGGCACTGTTAAATAAAGAATAAGGCCAGGCGAGGTCAAACGGCTAAGTTGATAACAAACTACACGCAAGTACAGATGTACATATTTATGTACATACAAATATGTAAGAGCTATTAGAAAACATAAATTAAAAAACTAGATGCATTGGACAGTAGATTAGAATGCATTGAAGATAAATTAGACAAATATAACGAGGAACGTAACGCTAGAAAACGCAGAACTACGAGAAGAAAACCAAAAACTTAATAACGGAACAGGATGTCAGAGTAGATTGCTAGAAAAGGAGGTTCACAAAAGAAAAATAGTTTTCCAAGCAATACCTGATGAGGAAGAGTCAGATCTAAAATTAAAAGAAAACATCTGGTGTGATACACTCACACAACTTCCTTTTACAGTGAGCTTATAATTAACCAAAAATTTGATTTTTAATTTTTAACGATTTGTCAAAAAATTTCAAAAATTACAAATTCTACAAAAACGGGACAAAATAGAGCGTTAGTTCAAGAGACAAATTTTCTCTAGAATTTTAAGGTGAATTCAAAAATGTAATAATAGACCGGGTGTTTTATTTAAAATAGGCGTTAATAAAAAAAATTGAAAAAAAAAACAAAAGAAACCCACTTTAGAAGTATTCAACTGGAAAATCACCTATCTCACATCAATACACCTTAAAAACTAAAAAAACTGAAACATTACATGAATAAACACTTACTTCCGGTTATGCGATTTTCTCCAAAATCTTGCTGTCTCATCTACATAGTACACAAAACTTATATATGAAGTTTCAACGCCATATCTCTTTTCGTTTTTGAGATATTCTGTTCACAGACAGACACATACACAAGACACACACACAGACAGACAGACCAATGAAAAAAAATATGTTTTTTGGGTTCAGGGGACTCTAAAACGTGAAGATCTGTTGAAAAATCAATTTCGAATTTTTGGGGTGAATCCAATACTTCCTTTATTGTAAAAGGAAGTAAAAATTTGAGTGCTACTGAGAAATATCGACATTCAAATTAATATAGAAAATGATACGCGCGAGTTAATAAGACTAGGAAAGTATCAACAAAATAAAATGAGACCAGTGCTGATGGAATTAAATACGTTAAGTCAAAAGAATCAAGACTTATAAGATACGGAAGAACAGTTAGCTAAAGCTCCCCACAGAACATAATTGATGAAAAATCAAAAAGAACAAATTTAAGTGATTCAAAAAACTGTTGCTAAATAAACCCGAAGTACAAAAACCAGATGACGACCGCTACAATTTAAGGACTTGCGATTATGAAATTTTAAATAAAAAAGCAGAAATAAACACGAAAGTTATCAAATTTTTTGAATGCTGGAATGTTAGTAAGGAAAACCAACCAAATAATAAAGGAAATGGACAAATACAGAATAGATATATTAGGTCTGAGTGAAACAAGATGGGTTGAAACGGCAAATGCAGGTTAGAACAGGATAAATGGATTCTATAGTCAGGGAAAATAGAAGAGGGAGTAAAGTACGAATACGGCGTAGCAATATTAATGAGCGTAGAGGCAAAAAGGTCACTAATAGAGTAGGAATGCATATCTGAGAGAATGATAACAGCTAGGTTTAGAACAAAAACCTTTAATATTACAATTATAAATATATTGTAATACATGATACAGGAAGCGTAATCATATTAAAGAAATATTTTAAAAAATGAACTAATAAATTTGAACAGTTACAATAATTAAATCTTAATGGATATAAAATTTTAGATTTCAATGAAGAAAGTAGTAATAGAAACAGAGCTCTTGTTGCGTTATTCATTGTGATTCATTAAATACTGGTAAGCTAATTTGAATGTATTGAAATTAATAGTTGGATATAATAAAATCAAACCAAAGTTACATTGACAATTGTGTTTGTTAAGCAAATTTTGTATTAGTATTATTAAAAAAATAACTAAAATAGTGTGCATAAATAATCGTTACTATTAGATATAAAAATTTGTTTAAAACAGTTACGTAAATAGAACTCAAGAAAGCAGATGTAATGTAAATTTGGCTAAAGCAATATTGAAAATAAAACGAATTTCTGCTTGATTTTATATAATTTGAACATGGTAATATGAAGTGGTGGATGAGAAGTTATTAATACAAGTTATTTGAATATTGGAATACAAGAAATAATAATAGTTGATGGAGATTGGATTTATTGGTACAAGCGACATAAGAAGAGATAATTTTACAATAATTATTAATTAATTTGGATACTTGGTGCATGGTGCTTGAGACGTCTGAGTATCTGAAAATAAATGGGACAAAGTTATAATTGGAATCAATCAAAGGAGACAAACTTACCAGGACAACAGATCGTGTGATGAGGATATCTGGGGGTTGCTGATAGCTGTGATGGTTGTATCCAGAAAGAGCAGTAGCAGCTAGGAGGATCAGGAACTTACAGCAGAGACCAGGACGGAAGAAAGGAGCCGGGTAGTTGTTTGGTTTTGACGGAGCCGGTAGAATATTGACAGGGCTTGTATCTGTGGTGAAGATATCCAGGAGGACTAATAGCTGTGATGGTTGTATCCAGAAAGAGCAGTAGCAGCTAGGAGGAACAGTGATATCTAGAACGAGTCAGACTGGATTTTGGAGCCGACATCAGTTTGACAGGTAAAAAAGGGGTTTGCTGTTGCTGAATGCTGTGGTTTGTTCGAGACGGAATACAGTGGTGAGTGTTGTTTTTGGTGAGGACATAAGCAACTAATACAGGTTTGTTAAGATAAGTTAATAAATAAATGTTGAATAACTATCAATTTTGAAAGCAAGTGACATAAACTGAGGTTAATAATTGCATAACGTATTTGAATGGTAGTAAATGTCAATGTGAGATACATTTGTCAGTACACCTTGTTGAATTAATTTGAAAGTCAAGTTTGACATTTAACGTCATTGATAGTCAGAGAATTTAAGGTTAAAATTTTTAATGCTTCAAAAAGTAGCAGACTAGATTTGATGAACCCAGCCCTGAAAAATAAGAGTTTGCGATAAAAAAGTAAATATCATTGTGATATTTAATTAATTCAAAGAGTCATGGCATAGTTTACGTGGTAAGCTATAACATAATAAATGGTTGATTATCTAAAGTAATACATGCTTGGCATTTAAAAGGTGTGTCATAGCAATATATACGCCAACAAACGCGGACGATCAAGAAGATAAGAATATATTTTATGAACAATTACAAAAAACATATTACCAGATCAGACATACCTATAAAAAAAACATTATAGTATTAATGGGTGATACGAATGCTAAAATAGGAAGAGACAATACTGAAAGAGAACAAATAATGGGCAAAGAAGGAGTAGGTAAAACAAATAAAATTGGGAAATTATTTTTAGATTTCTGTACAACAAATAACCTTGTTATAGGAGCAGATGTTGGATCAGACCATGCGCTTGTCAGGACGAAGTTTAGAATTAAGCTTAAAGCGAGAAATAATGTAAACCATAGAAGAAGGAAATATAATATATTAAAGACGAGGAAACTCAAAAAAATTTTGAAAAACAAAAGTAAAACCAGAAGACTAAAACGAATAAACAGTATGAATATGAAACAGTTATGGGAAACCTACAAAGAAATAAAAATTGTTTTGAGTTGCCCAAATAAGCTCGTCACGATTTTGAGGTCGAAAATCGTCCCTATAAATCTTTTTTACCATATAACCCCAAATGTTCTCGACCCTTGCCGTATGCACAGGGGAATTGTCCTATTAAAAAAATTTATATAGATGCATTATTAGCTGGGCATAGACACGCACTTTTTCCTGCGGGAATGAACGTAACACACCAGACGTGCAGGAAAAACCGTCTGTGTATGGGTATCTGCACCTGCCGCGCCACACTCCGGTTTTGAGTGCCACAGATCTGGACACGCTTTTTCCTTTGCAGGGCCCATACACACACGTATTTTACTGTCGCAGTTTTGTTTGGCCCGTGTACTTTGGCTAAGGTGGTCAGTTAGTTTGATTCAGCAATATTAGGAAGCGCAGAAATGAATAAAGGATACCTAACAGAATTTATTGAAATATACAGCCTGTTTTAAACGAAGTGTGCGCTATTGCTAACTTCTTCATTATTGGACGTACGATATCGGTTAAATTAGCAAACTAGTAACATTTTTTCTGTTCATTAGAATGGCGAAAACAGAAAAACAATTGAACATCGCCTTCTCGAGAAATTTGGAAAAGTTTAGTTTTGTTAAATGGAACACCCTGTATATTTTTATATAAAACGATTGAAAATCTTGATCTAAACATAAAAGTTCATATAAGGTGCGGGCCTAAAACTAACAATAACCGAGTTATTACAACTTCTTACTTTTAGACAAGGTGGCTGTGTATTTCTGACATATGTACATAAAATTGTTTTGTTTCAATAATTACTTGCTTTGTTGTCACTCTGCAAGTGTCGTTTATATTTAAATAAAACAGATAACTAAATTTGCTTAGTGTTTCTCTAGTTCGTTTTTGCAAATACCTATTGTAAGATGCCGTTTACTCATTCAGAAAGATGTGATATGTTAGAGGCATATCTTCTTTGTCGAAAAAACACTTCCGTTGCACTGGAACACTACCAGCAAAGATTTCCTGAACGTAATTTTTTGGACAGAAGATATTTCCTGAGGCTTTATAAAAAATTTAGAAATAATGAAACAGTTTTTAAAAAAGCAGTTAGTAATAAACAATTCATTTTAAGTGAAAACACAGAATTAGACGTTTTGGCTTATTTCGAAAGTCATAAAGACAACTCTACCAGAGATGCAGCAAGGGACAGTAGTTTGAATGTATTGTTACGATCCTGAGGGCCGAGGGATGGATGAGTCAGCAGCCTTGGCGATTAATACGCGAGCGTTCCAGAGCTTCTCGAAGGGGCTGCAGAAATATGAGTCACAGCGGTCGAATGCTCGGGAAGCGCCCTTACAGCCAGGTGCAACGGACACTCACGCTTTCAGGGACGCGCTCGAGGGCAACAAACGCGGATGCGTCATGCGGTTTCTAGAAGAGTCTAGCGAACGCGCGGTTAGTCGAGAAAGGGATTACCTGAAATATAAATACACGCCCGCATGAATAGCGGGCAGTTCGAATTCAGCATCAGAGCGGCGAGCTCCCAGATAAATAAAACGCGTGAAATAAATAAATAGATGACCAGATAAATAGAAATACATCGTTAGTGTTTAAGAGTGATATAAATAAATAATAATAGTTGTTAGAAATAGTGCCGTAGTTTAAAAGTAATTTGTGTTCTGCTTCATAATTCTCGTGTGTTTGTAAATAACAATAATTAATCCAATAGTGTGTAAATAAATATTTGAACCCATGTTCGTCGTATGATTTTAAATAGCCCGAACGTTAAGAACGTAACAGTATCTATGATTTGGAGAATTTTGAAAAAATATAAGTTCACACCTTATAAATATCGACGGGTTCAGACGTTAGTGCCTGGAGATGCTGAAAGAAGACATACTTTTTGCCGATGGTTAATAGATGCATACAATAGGGGAAATCAAAACTTATTGAAACGCATTTTTTGGAGTGATGAAGCTAATTTTTCAAATAGGGGCATGTTCAGTTCGAAAAATATGCACTACTGGTCACAGGAAAACTTATTTCTAAATAATCCTAGAAATCCACAAACACAATTTAGCGTTAATGTTTGGTGTGGATTAATTAAGTAAGATAATTGGACCAATTTTTTATGAAGGTTCTTTGACAGGCAGAAGATATGTTGATTTAATATTGTCTGAAGTATTAGAAGAATATTTAGATGATTTGAACCTATTAGCTCGCCAAAACATTTATTTTCAACAAGATGGAGCTCCCCCCCATCAGTTTCACGAAGTACGAATAATTCTAGAGAGATTATTTGAAGAAAGATGGATTTCAACAAATGGCCCGATTCGTTGGCCACCAAGATCTCCTGACTTAACCCCATTAGATTTTTTCTTTTGGGGTTATGTAAAAGACGAAATCTACAAAATGAGATACGCCAACTTGGATGAACTAAAAAATAATCTTAGACGCATTGTAGCATCTACTGATGGGAGAACTGTTTTAAAGACAACAAATTCCGTGCTTAAGAGAGCTCAAAAATGTATTACACAAAATGGAGATGTGTTTGAACATTTGTTATAAAATAATTTTTTTAGTAATAGGTTTTTTCTTTTAGTGAGTTGTTTTTTAATTGTCTAATAAATGATGTTATTTAGATTTATTTACAATGTTTATTTAAACATAAATTTTATTTTATGGATACACGGCCACCTCGTCTAAAAGAAAATAATTGGAATAACTCGGTCATTTTCAGTTTTATGCCCGCACCTTATATAAACTTTTATGTTTAGATCACGAATTTCAATTGTTTTATATAAAAATATACAGGGTGTTCCATTTAACAAAAGTAAACTTTTCCAAATTTCTCGAGAATGCGATGTTCAATAATTGTTTTTCTGTTTTCGCCTTTCTAATCAACGGAAAAAAATGCCACTAGTTTGCTAATTTAACCGATATCGTACGTCCAATAATAAAGAAGTTAGCAATAGTGCACACTTCGTTTAAAACAGGCTGTATAGGCAACATTCAGCGTTATGGAAGATTAAGTCGAAGGATTACGTAAACCGAAATTTGAAAAATGCTTTCATTGTCAGCAAAAATTACAATTTAAAAGCGGATCGTGACGCAGTAGTAAAAAAAACAGTTTATTAGGTGCTCGTTTCAAAAGGAATTTTAAAAAGTCCAAACTTCGAAACGCACTGGAACCTCTCCCGACGATATATTATACAGTGCTTTCGTAAAGTAGGGAATAAATTCGATAACAATTCAAGGAATAACTTTCGGAAAAAACGCTGAGACCCGTCGATTTTTATTTTTATTTGCGCATTTTTTCATATAAAATGCATACATACAGAGTGATCCGCGTAGAAGATATGACGTCATCGATGTTTTTTTAAAGGCAACCAACTTTTTTTATTACGGAATTTGATAGAACATATTTTTTTACTTACGCTCACATGAGTTTTGCGAATAGGTCACATGCCAAAAATTAAGAAAAAAACTATTTTAAAATTGTAAAATATTAAATTTAATTTTGGGAAGTATGATTTTACGTTTTTATCAATGGCAGCAATCAATAAAAATCTGGTGTGATACACTCACACAACTTCCTTTTACAGTGATCTTATAATTAGTCAAAAATTTCATTTTTAATTTTTAACCATTTGTTAAAAATTTTCAAAAATTACAAATTCTACAAAAACGGTACAAAATCGAGTGTTAGTTGAAGAGACAAATTTTCTCTAGAATTTTAAGGTGAATTCAAAAATGTAATAATATACCGGGTGTTTTATTTAAAATAGGAGTTAATAAAAAAATAGAAAAAAAAACTAAAGAAACCCACTTTAGAAGTATTCAATTGGAAAATCACCTATCTCACATCAATACACATTAAAAATTTAAGAAAAATGTAAAGTTTAAAAAAAATCGCTAGAGCCGTTTTTGAAAAAATCGAAAAAAACTGAAAAATTACAAGAATAAACACCTACTTCCGGTTATGCGATTTTCTCCAAAAGCTTGCTGTCTCATCTACATAGTACACAAAACTTATATATGAAGTTTCAACGCCATACCTCTTTTCGTTTTTGAGATATTCTGTTCACAGACAACACACACACACAGACACACAGACAGACCAATGAAAAAAAATATGTTTTTTGGGTTCAGGGGACTCTGAAACGTGAAGATCTGTTGAAAACTCAATTTAGAATTTTTGGGGTGAATCCAATACTTCCTTTATTGTAAAAGGAAGTAAAAAGGGGGTTGTCATGTAAAAAAATACATCAAAGACGTCGTACCTCCTACGAGGGTCACCGTGTATGTATAGATTTTATTCGAAAAAATGCGCAAATAATAGTAATTAACGTATTTAGAGGGGTAACCCAGTCTTAACATTCGAGCATATTTTTACCACTCGAGCAAGCGCAGCGAAGCGAGAGTGGTAATTTATGTGAGAAATGTTAAGACGGTTACCCCTGGAAATGCGTTCATTGCTTTATTGTTCATAGAGGCAATAATTTTGAATCAATAATAATTACTAAAAACTGCTAAATCAAAATCGGACTATCATAAATATGTGTGATGTTGCTATAGTTACTGTCGTAAACAAAATAAAAATCTTAAAATGGAAACTCAAAACGAGTTCCTTGTTATCCCGGATGAAATTAAAAAGATTGCCGCCTCCGCCACGTAGGAAATTGTCCCTTCGAGTGGATGCATGTTAAATGTATCTTAACATTCGAGGACGCGATCCTGTTAACAAATTTATCCACCACTTTACGAAAGCACTGTATATGTACCGCGCTTGTGGTATTTCGATTTTTGTTATTCACACAATTGAACAAGAAATGTCAACAGAAATCCCTTAATTCCCGTAAAAGTTTCGTAACACTGTATTTGCCCCGTTTACTTAACCACTTTTTCTGCCATACCCTAGCTAGGCATTTTAGTATTTCTTTGCTTTAAAATTACTTGCGTGTAAATTAACGCACACACTGTTGCACGCCTCTTTCTTTGCATGTTTGCGAGCGTTTTACATATAAATATTATTATTAATATTTTTCTACACACTGGTAGTAAACGCAACCTGATGATAGTGAACGAAAATAGTTTCCACACGCCAGGAAAGTGTTGAAAATTTCAAGATTCCAGGGGCCACGCCACACGCCAGGGAAAAATGCCGGTTTTTAGCCATAGACACACACTTTTTCATTTGCCGTTTTAAACCGGCGTTCAAAACGGCCAGAATAGAATGTCTGTCTGTGGGCAATGTCACTTTTGAAACGCCACGCATAATCCTGCCGGAAAAAGTGTGGTGTACATTATTGGCATTTTTGAATGTGTCTATGGCCAGCTATTGAGAAAGAAAAACCGTTTGGTCCAACCTGTGAAAGACAAAATCATCATTAAAAAATCTTTCTCTTGTGGATGGCATAACATCTCTCAAAACTTCGATATACTTTCGCCAGTTAAGACGGCCATCTATAACATGAAGAGCACCAGGCTCATCATTGGAGAACCAAGCCCAGACATGGACCGAAAACCTTCCACTTTGCTGATGTTTGTGCAAATAGTTTTGTTCGAACTATTGATTTCTGGGGCTGTAAACTCTTAATCTGGCTTGTTTGCTGATTGAAGCACTTTCTCATCACTGAATATCACTTTGTTCCAGAAATCATTGTCTCGGTTGATATATTCATGGGCGAAGTACATGGGTTAAATTCAGTATACGGTCGGGTCTATTGCGCATGCGCTGAGAGCGGAGTATGTAAAAATGTTGTGGGTGCCGCTATCGTCTCGTAATGTTTAAAGCAATGTTGTTGCGCTCTTGGCGGTTCAGGTTATCGGTTTAGGTTAATTGTTAAGTCTTGATTAATTTATTTATGAAGCTAGCCAAAGACAAAGGTATAGTTTTACTTTATGTTGTTTATAAAATTCTTGCATCTTATTTAAAGAACAAGTAAAAGCAAAAATGGAAAAATGAGCTAGGAGACTATCAAGATTGATTTAGAAGAGGAAGATCGGTGTTGGATGTGATAAATATTTTAAATTCAGCGTTTCGCGGGTGAGTGCTACGGAAGTGCGCCGCTAGGGGACGCGGAGTTGACGAGCGGATGTGCGGGAGGGGGAACGCGCAGTCTATCGCCGAACGTGGAAGAACAAGCAGGTTTTGAGCGGGTGAAGACCGTTGTGTGTTTTTAAGTTGTTACAATTAAGGACACAGGACAAGTTAAGAACTTAGGTATTGAATATCGATGTGTTAGATGTGCCCCCTTATTTTTGTATTTTTTCGGAATAAAGAATATTGTCTTAAAGTGGTGAGAAAATATATCTTTAACATAGTTCAGAAGTGGGATACTTCCGTGTCTGCGTGATTTCCGGGGGAAATAGAGCAGAGGGACGTGTCCACAAGTGCCCAAGGCGAGCGAAAAAGCAAGAAAAACGGAATATTCAAGTGCTGTGGTAACGTGTCAACATGGCCGACGACGGATGGAGCGCCAGCCTGTAATTTGACCGTTAGGGGCGTGAACATCTTGTGCATCGAGAAAGGAAGTGACGTAGCGACACGTCGACGAGAAGGGGAAAAGCGAACGTGATTGGAACATTTTACGGAAGCGAACGAAGATTCTCGAGAGGATGACCGACGAGTTCGAGAGGTTCCAGGCGCGTTTGCAACTGCGCTGTGAACGCGAGGGACGAAGTGGGGGAGTGAGAGGTAGTGACAGCGAGAGCGACGACCTCATCATGTTGGGTGAACAGGTGGGAAATTTGGATCGGGCGGGAAGTTCAAGCTTTAACACGCCGGAGGTGAACGCGAACGCGGACAATAATCGAGTGAATACTGACAGTGATGTAATCAGAATGATGCAGATTATGACAGCAGAGAACAGACGAAGAGACGCTTTGTTTGAAAGACTTATCACACAAGTGACAGCCGGGCAAACGAGTAGTGCCGGGAGTGCGGTTACGGGAAATCAAATGGCATATCACATAATGCCTGATTTAACGAGGACAATCAGTACATTTAATGGAGAAAGTAAAAGTGAAGCAAAAAGGTGGATAGCTAACATAAGAAGTATGCAGCTATTGCACCGGTGGCCAGATGCTTTCACTTTGGAAACAGCTCGTACACATTTGGTTGGAGGTGCAAAACATTGGCATGAAAGTAACTGGGAGAAGTTAAAAACATTCGACGAATTCTCGGAGAAATTTGAAGAAATGTTCAGTGGAGAGTTGTCGCAAACGGAGAAGTGGAAGCGAATGACAGCGAGGGTGCAGAGCCGGAATGAAAGCATAAATTCCTACTTTCACGAAAAATTCAAATTGTGTAAGGACGTTAAGCTGAATTTTAAAGAAACCAAAGCGCAAATCTTAGTAGGATTGTGGAACAAGGATTTGTGTAATGTGGCAATGGGAAAAACTCAAGGCAACGAAGTGGAGTTGTTACAGGACTTGCAAGAGTGCGAAGAAATCGGTGATGCGAGGAGTGGACGTTTCCGGGCAGGAAAAAGTGAAAAGCCACACAAACCCCAAAACAATAGCAGCAGCTTCGTCGGGGTGAAAAGTGAACCTCAGGAAGCAACGAAACCAGCCATACCGGGTGCACAAAAGCATCCTGAAGTGAAGAAGGAGAAGTGGAAGTGTTTCAACTGCGGTGAACCATCGCATTTAGCCAGAGAATGCACTAAACCAAGAAAAGTGGTATGTTTCAATTGTAAAAAACCGGACCACATCAGCAGAGAATGTCCAGAACGTGTGACGCAGAGAAGTGAATCTGTGAATCAAGTGTGGAGAATAGGGACTGAACCAAAGAATTTAGCAGAAAGTGCGGCAACGAAGTTCATACGGAATGTTAAAATAAACGAGCAAGAAGCGATAAAATGTTTCATTGACATTGGTGCTACGGTGAGCACAGTGACTGAGGAAGCCGCGAGAGATTTAAAATTAAAAGTTGAAAAAACGGAAAACAGACTGACAGGATTCGGAAGCAGTGCGGTAATCAGCAAAGGTTTTGCGAAAGCTAGAGTGAATCTAGATGGAATTAACGTAGAAGATGTGAATTTTTACGTGGTTCCGTGTGGGGTACAGAATCTACGTGTATTGCTGGGGCAGAACTTTACCGAACACCCTGAGTTAGCATATGTGCGGGTAGACGATGTACTGCATTTTGGTTTGCGTAGTGAGGAACCGTTTGCGCAAATTAATTTGCCAGTTTCCACGCAATCAGTAGAGATAACTGCTGCGGAAGATCAAAGTTTGGAACCCAGGAGCATAAACTTCGTGAGTGTGGACATAAATGGAGGCAAATTCACGGTGCCAGTAGCCAACGAAAGTGACGATGCAAACTTCGTAGTGAAAGGCGAAAAGATAGACAAAATTCGGGAATTCGGTGTGAACATTGATTCGAAGAATATTTGTGGACAAGAAATGAGCGTGATGGAAATTGAATTATGCAGAGAAGCGATTACAAGTGAACAATTAAACGTGAGCGAAGAAATATCGGAGCGAGATTTGCGGAACCTAACAAGCTTGGTGAACGAATTTCGGGGGTGTTTCGCGCAAAACTTAAGCGAACTAGGTTGTACCCAGTTAATGGAAATGAACATAGTTGACAATAATGTGCCGGTGCGTACGAGAGCTTATCGGGTGACTGCACACGAGCGAGAAACCATCGCAAAAATCGTGCGCGAGTGGAAGGCAAATGGTATTGCGACAGATACCACTTCGCCATACGCGTCGCCGGTGTTATTAGTGGCGAAAAGTTCACAGGAGCCAAGGCTAGTGGTAGATTTTCGAAAGTTGAACCAACAGACAGTGAAAGAACATTATCCATTGCCGAACATGGATGATCAATTTGAACATTTAGCAGGGTGTACAATGTTCACTACCTTGGATTTAGCACACGCGTTTTTTCAGTTACCGTTAGCGAAAGGGTCTAGGTGTAAAACAGCTTTTGTTACGCCAGACGAAACGGGGGAATTCACGCGAATGTGTTTCGGATTGTGCAATAGTCCATCGAACTTTGCTAGGCTAATGACGCGAGTACTAGGGCCTTTGAGGAACAAGGTCGCGATGGCGTTTTTAGATGACGTGCTGATACCAGCAAAAAACTGGGACGATATGTTGGAGCGGTTACGACAAGTGTTCGAGGCCTTCCGTGCCGCGAATCTTACGATGAAGCTACGCAAATGTCATTTTGGTGCTTCAAGCGTGGACTTTTTAGGATTCAAATTATCTGCGGAGGGAATTTCCCCAGGTGCAGCGAAAGTGAAGGTCATAGAGAATTTTCCGCGACCGGGAAATGTGCGCGAAGTAAAACGATGGCTGGGATTAACAGGGTTTTTTAGACGCTTCGTGAAAGGATATGCGGTGAAAGTGAGACCGATAAGCGATTTAACGCGGAAAGACAATGTTTTTATGTGGACAGACAAACAGCAGGTGGCGTTTGACGAGTTGAAGGACGCTTTGACGTCAGCGCCGGTCTTGCAGCTGTATAATCCGAGTTCGTATACAGAACTGCATACGGACGCGAGTGCAGTTGGTTTAGCGGGGATGATGTTACAACGAGGGGCAGACGGGAAAATGCATTTGGTATACGCGGTGTCAAAAAAAACGACAGATGCAGAGTCGAGATATCACAGTAGCAGGCTCGAACTGATGGCGGTCGTTTGGTGTATGGACAGATTGCGGCCATTATTGCTGCATATGCATTTCACAGTGGTAACCGATTGTCAAGCGTTGGTATACTTAAATATGCAAAAAACTACAAACGCACAAATTGCTAGGTGGAGCCATTTACTTCAGGAATTTGACTTTGAGATTAAATTTAGGAAAGGCGAGAAGATGCAGCACGTGGATGCATTGAGTAGATCTCCAGTGGAAGCAGCCACGGACACGATGGAAGAAATCTACGAACAACGTCTGGAGGTTTACAATATAATGCCAGAAGAGGAGTGGATTTTGTTAATCCAGAGCAGCGATCATAAGTTACAAGAAATAATAAGAGTGCTCAAGTTGCCGAATAGTGAGCGTGATAAAGACGAAAAACAGGTTGTTCAAAAGTACAAGTTACGTAACGGACGATTAGTGCGCGAAGTTACTGTAAACGGGAAAATCCGAGAACTTTTTGTAATCCCGACTAGCATGCGGAAAAGTACGGTAATTAAATTCCATGATATGGCGGGTCATTTTAGTGTGGAGCGAACAGTGGATTTAATATTAAGAAATTATTGGTTCGCTGGACTGAGGCATTACGTCAGACAGCACATTCGTTCTTGCGTAGAATGCTTGTTGGTGAAAATACCTGGAGGTAAGCAAGCGGGAGAGTTGCACCCGATACCTTCTCCGAAGAGGCCGATGGGAAGAGTGCATTTGGACCATCTAGGCCCCTTTTTGAAAAGTGCGCGAGGGAACGCCCACGTTTTGGTAGTAATTGATGCTCTCACACGGTTTATTAGACTTTATGCGGTGCCGAGCACAAAAACGAGCAGTACATTGAAGTGTTTGCGCGATTTTGTGAACGATTTTGGTCTACCAGCGATGATTGTGACGGATCGCGGAACCAGCTTCACAGCTGACGGGTTCGAACAGTATTGCGCGAGTAATGGGATACGTCACGTGCTAAATAGCACAAGACATCCTCGAGCGAACGGAGTCTGCGAGCGAGTGAATAGGACCATTACGCCGGCGATTTTAACGAAAATGAAAACGGAGCGAATGTGGGACAGTTGTTTAAAGGAAGTACAACGTGACGCGAATAGTGTGGTAAATAAAATTACAGGGAAAACGCCATTCGAAGCATTGTATGGATTTCGAGCTAACTTTCACGATGGTGCTTTACGGGAATTCGCGGGAAACAATGACGATTACGTATTACCAGCGAAGTTACAGGACGAAGTGCGTGAAAAGGTTACAAACGAGCAGATAAAATATAAGGAGCGGTTTGACCGTAAACGGTATAAACACGAAGGATTTAACGTCGGGGACATTGTTTACGTGCGTTCTCCGCCAGTTTCCACGGGGGAACCGGTAAAAACACAAAGAAAATATAAGGGCCCATACACAGTGACCGGAGATTTAGGGAATGACACTTATAGGATTAATACAGTGGCAGATGGTGCGAACAGGAACTTCACGACCCAAGTGCACGTGTCCAGGTTGAAAGTGTACAAAAATCCAGTGGAGAACGAAAGCGGAGAGGACGAATCTACGAGCGAACTAGAGGAACCTATCCGGATTAGTGGAGGCAAGAAACGTGACAACGTCGCATGCGGGGAGGACGAGAACGAGGTCAAGGTCGCCGCTTCAAGGCGAGCAACGCGAGATTCCGAAGTGGGTCAAACAACATCAGGTGCTGTAACGGTGGCAGCGAGACCGGTTAACCTTCGAACGAAGCGAGAGGTGGGGAGGCCATTGCGGTTCAAGGATTACGTGTTGGAGGGAGGCGGAGATCAACGAGGACATCCGAGCGTTTCCCAAGCAACGAACCAGGAGGTCGTAAAATCAGGAATGGCCGAGTGATAAATATTTTAAATTCAGCGTTTCGCGGGTGAGTGCTACGGAAGTGCGCCGCTAGGGGACGCGGAGTTGACGAGCGGATGTGCGGGAGGGGGAACGCGCAGTCTATCGCCGAACGTGGAAGAACAAGCAGGTTTTGAGCGGGTGAAGACCGTTGTGTGTTTTTAAGTTGTTACAATTAAGGACACAGGACAAGTTAAGAACTTAGGTATTGAATATCGATGTGTTAGATGTGCCCCCTTATTTTTGTATTTTTTCGGAATAAAGAATATTGTCTTAAAGTGGTGAGAAAATATATCTTTAACAGATGAAATATTTACTTTTAATCAGAGAAATACAAGCAGGAAGCTACAATTACAAAAAACCTGGTGTGATACAATCACACAACTTCCTTTTACAGTGATCTTATAATTAGTCAAAAATTTAATTTTTAATTTTTAAGCATTTGTCAAAAATTTTCAAAAATTACGAATTCTACAAAAACGGTACAAAATAGAGCGTTAGTTGAAGAGACAAATTTTCTCTAAAATTTTAAGCAGAATTCAAAAATGTAATAATATACCGGGTGTTCTATTTAAAATAGGAGTTAATAAAAAAAATAGAAAAAAAAACAAAAGAAACCCACTTTAGAAGTTTTCAACTGGAAAATCACTTATCTCACGTCAATGCACATTAAAAATGTAATAAAAATGTAAAGTTTGAAAAAAATCGTTAGAGCCGTTTTTGAAAAAATCGAAAAAAACTGAAAAATCACAAGAGTAAACACCTACTTCCGGGTATGCGATTTTCTTCAAAAGCTTGCTGTCGCATCTACATAGTACACAAAACTTATATATGAAGTTTCAACGCCATACCTCTTTTCGTTTTTGAGATATTCTGTTCACAGACAGACAGACACACAGACACACAGACCAATGAAAAAAAATATGTTTTTTGGGATCAGGGGACTCTAAAACGTGAAGATTTGTTGAAAACTCAATTTCGAATTTTTGGGGTGAATTTAACACGAGGAGAAAAAAAATTTACCGGAAGTCGACCTCGGAAAAGAAATCCGATTTCCGGTTTCTATATATTTTTGGAATCTACTCTTCAAGCTGAGTCGAATGATATATATCTCGTCCTCCTAAAATATATCTCCATTTTCTTGCTTCTCAGTTTTTAAAAATTTAAATTTCGTCTAGCAAATTACAGAAAATCGTTTTTATACTTTTTTTTCTCGATAACGGTTGCAGATACGAAAAAACTGCAAGAGAACAAAAAGATTCTAAACAAAACAGAAAACTCAATTTGTATTTTAGAATCTAACAGCGGCGCACCGCAAAAAAGTTCAGGGGGAGAAAAGGAAGAATGACCCCTGAAAAAATATCTCCCTGTAGATTCTCACAACCATTTGATATGCTCAATGATGTAAGCCCTGCAGCGTAACCTGTAGGTATTCCAAATTTGAGCTAAATATCTCAAAAACTGCAGGAGCTATAAAGGAAAAAGTTAAAAGTTAAAAAAAAATTGACCGGAAGTCGACCTCGGAAAAGAAATCCGATTTCCGGTTTCTATATATTTTTGGAATCTACTCTTCAAGCTGAGTCGAATGATATATATCTCGTCCTCCTAAAATATATCTCCATTTTCTTGCTTCTCAGGTAATAATAACAAGTTAACAAGATCAGAACTATTTAAAGCATTCTTTTCCTTTTTTAGTAAGTAAGTAAGTTTATTCATCAAGAAAAATGTTTACAACAAAAGGATACACAATTCATTTACAAACAGAATTGACATAGTTGGAACATAACCTTTTAAACTGGGATACATTTGTTGCCTGTTTCGCTTCATCAGGCATTTCCTTATATAATTTTAAATCTTTGTTATACTTATAGATTTTTTTGTGAACATGCTTTTGTTGTTGCAGGTAATCTAAAATTATTTACACTTCTTGTCTCATAACTATGTATATCTCTATTGTATACAATAAATTTATTTAAATAATCAGGTAATTTGTTATTAACAATTTTAAAGATCAGAATTAACGTATTAAAATAAATTCGCTGTTTAATACTAAGCCATTGCAGAGTTTCCAACATTAAATTGATGCTGGTTCATTTATTACAAAATAGAATAATACGCATGGCTCTATTTTGCAGTTTTTGTAGACGCTGCAATTCATCTTCGTTGGCTATAAATAACACGCTAGCACAATATTCAAAATGTGGTGCAATAATTGTTTTGTAAACAAGTATCCTCAAGCACAAGTTTAATTTGGAAATGATTCACCCAAAGAAACCTATTTTTTTAGCCGTTTTACCTACAACAAAATCCACATGTTCCTTAAAAGATAGCCTATTATCTATTACAATACCAAGATATTTTATTTTAGGGACATATTCAATTACTACATCGTCAATAATTACACTAGTTATCATATTGGTTAAAAATCGTCCGCTACTGATAATCATTGCTTTTGTTTTAGATGTATTTAACTTCAGCTTGTTCAATTTTAGCTATTTAAATACCTATATTTTTGAGGTCACTATTTAATTTATTTACTGCATAGTTCACATTTACATCGGCACTAGTTACCAGAGAGTCATCTGCGAATAAGTTATATTGACAACTTTGCACTGCTGAGTTTATATCATTGATATAGAGCATAAACAATAGAGGGCCTAAAATTGAGCCTTGCGGAACCCCTAAACACACTTCAGCTGCTCGAGAATCTTTACCTTCGTATCTAGTACTTTGCTGACGCCCACATAGATAATTCTTGAACCACCTTAATTCGAATCCCTTGATTCCGTATTTTTTCATTTTTTCTAGGAGCAGATCTCTGTCAATTGTTTCAAATACTCTCTTCAGGCCTATGAACAATGCTACTATTTTTTTCCAATGTTCTATATCCTCTTTCCAGTTCACTAAAACTAAATTTAATGAAGTTTCACAAGAGTGGTCTTTGCGGAAACCTGATTTTTCACTAATTAGGATTTTATTTTCCTTTAAATAATTTTCTAGTTGTTTCTTAGCTATATGTTCTATGATTTTTTCGAACGCAGGTAACATATTGATTGGTCTGAATTCTGAACTATTTTTTGTTCCGTTTACTTTGGGTATTGAACTTACAATCGCTGTTTTCCAAATTTCAGGAAAAATCTCAGTTACAAACGATTCATTAATAATTTGCAACAGCATCTCTCCTATAACTGGCAAAGCGTCGCAAATTAATTTAGTATTAATGCCATCAGTACTGGATTTGTTACTCATTTTTAAAACCACTTTCTGTAATTTTTCCAAGGTAATTGGTTTAAATCTAAATATACTTATGGTATTGTTTCCAATATCGCCTAAATTTATTTTACCATTAGCTGACTCAATACTTTTGTGAATGTCTTTAACACTATCAACAAAATAGTTATTAAACTGCTCCGCTATCTTTTTGGGATCCGTCAATTTGTTGTTATCAAACTTGACAAATTCAGCACTGTTTGCATTTTCTTTCTTGATAAGTTGCTTCAGTTTTTTCCACATCCGTTTAGACGATCATTTGACTAAATCAATCTGTTTTTGTAATATTTGTTTTTACAAGTTTTTAATGTACAGTTATAGTTGTTTTTAATATTTGTGTAGGAACTCCAGTCCGCAGCAGAATTATTGCAATTAGCAATTTTATACAAATCATTTCGTTGTTTTTGCATGTTTTTTAATTCGTTTGCAAACCAAGGGTTATGTTGATTTATATTAATTGTTTTCTAATTTAATTATTATAACATATCTTCATTTTTTCTACTTCATTTAAGTTAAGCGCTTCCGTGTTGCTCCAGTCATACTGTTCCAGTTTACTTTGATATTTTATTTTATATTAATTGTATTGTACGTAATTATGGAAAAAAGCAATTGTTTTTGTCGATTATCAGTAACATAGAATAAAATCTGCTTAAAGAGACCGACCCGACGTCTAAAAACGAAAAGATTTGAAAGAGACAGGTTTTTAAAGTTGTATCAAGAAAAATTTCTGGTAAATGTCTTTCATGTCGTTATATTGATTTTTTAAAAGAAACTTTAGAAACTGCAAATGATATCCCTGCTCTCAAGCTGAAAGTGATGCTGATCGGTTAATAGTTATAACAGCTCTCAATGCATCAAATGAAAACATAGTCTTAGTATCAGAGAATATAGACGTATTACTCATATTAAGAGCTTTAGTTTCCCATGCCAAAAATAAAGAAAATAAAAAAATATCTTCTTCTAACAGCCTGCAATTTGCGCATCCCAATTGTAGTGAGCATGTTCTTTCTGTACATGCTTTAACTGGATGTGACACAACTTCAGCATGTTTTAACGGAGGAAAAAATCTTCTTCTTCTTCTTGTTCAGGTGCTTATCCGATTTCGTATGTTTGCGATCAACACGGCTATCTTCACTTTATTGGTTGCAATTCTAGATAACTGATTGGATGATTTGCCATACCACGCCCTTAGGTTTTGCAACCAAGATATTTTTATGCGTTCTGGTCCATGTTTGCCATATATCTTGTCTTGTATAATAGATTGTAGTAGGGCGTACTTATTCTCATTCCTCAAAGCGACCGCGCCCTATTATTATTAAATTTATCTTTTATAAATACAGAGATGTTGTATTTAAGAATAAAAAGTTTTTGGCCAACAGTGGCGTTATTATAAAGGAGGACTTGACCAAGGACAGGCACACCTTATTGATGACAGCATTTCAAACTTACGGTATCCGCAATGTATGGTCGCTTGATGGGACCATCAACATTAAAAATGATGTCGGTATCAACACCTTCAAAGACATCGCCAGCTTACGTGCTTTCGTTTTTCCAAAGTGAGAATTGGTGATTATTTGATTATGTATTATATTTTTGTGCAAAGGCACGTTAGTTTCATTCATTTATAATCATAAGCATTAAATATTTTTGTTTAGCATATGAAGCATTTAAGTTTGGTATTATTCTTTCTTTTGTAAAATAAACTGTTTGATTTCATTGATTAATTAGTTGTTAAGTGCGAAAAATGTTTAATACTTCATTTATTTACAAAATAGTCCATACGTTTGATTTATCGTTATCACAGTACGGCAAGCAGTGCTGCAAAGAAGTACATATTTGGGTTCCTTTTACCTCGCATTAGTTTTAGGTTTATTTTTTGGTCCTGTCCTGCAATTCGATTGTCTGTTCACCTACTGATAATTTTATTATAATTCTCAATATATTTTGTAGACAAGTACATCTGTTATGCATGGAAATTTAAACTGTGCCCATTTAAACGCTCAATCTCTGGTTTCAGGTTTTTTCGACTTCCGAGCTCATATTTTATCCAATAATTACGACATCGTGGCTGTTTCAGAAACTTCGTTAACTCTTGCAATACCCTCACATGTTGTAAGTATTCCAGGATATACATTTACTAGAAAAGAACGTGACGTCAGAGGCGGCGGAGTGGGGTTTTATATACGATCATTTGCAGTTTTACAAACTACAAATGAAATAGAGGAACTGTGGATTAGATTGAATGGTTGCGAAATTGATAACTTTGTTATTGGCGTATATTACAGACCTCCGCGTATGAGTTACTTGACGTTTCTTGATTCATTTGAGGATGCATTGTCGGTGTTAGTACCAACTGCACATAATCTACTTTGTATGGGCGATTTAAACATCGACTTATTTGACTTCAAAGCATCAGCCACAAAAAAGTTTTATTCTTTACTCGAAACTTTTGATTTAAAACAAATAATTCAAGAGGCAACTCGCGTAACCGATCATTCTTGTACACTTATTGATGTCATAATTATCTCAAATGATTTATTTCCGATATCGACGGGTGTTACTAGTGTGGAAGATAGTGTATCTGACCACGAGCTAACATATTGCCAAGTTGGTTCGAGCCATACTAAGCCTATTCCAGTAGTTAGAACTTATCGCGATTTTAAAAATTTTGAGATTCAATTATTTTACTCACATCTTCAATCCATTCCGTGGAAAAATATTTTTGATATTGATAACATTGACGATAAGATAAATTTTCTAAATGAAAATATTAATATTTGATTGGATATTCACGCACCATATGTCACTTCTCGTTTGACTAAACCTCCGGCGCTATGGCTGACCGAAAACACTAAACTTTTAAAATCACTGAGAGACAAAGCCAAGAGCAAATTTAAAAAGACACAAAATGTGGAACATGGAAGATATTACAGGCAACTACGCAATCTCACAACATTATCAATTAGGAAAGAAAAAAAAGCTTACTATAATAATAAATTCAAAAATTTAAGTAATAAATAAATGTGGGCTGAATTGGGGAAATTGAATATTTTAAAAAATAAACAAGGTACTTTACCTAATAATCTCACAAATGTCAATGATATCAATAACTATTTTATTAATTGTGTACCGGATTTACCTGTTAATGATAATATACTAAACTTCTATAACAACAATACTTTAAACTCGCTATCTTCTCAATTTTCTTTCTCTATGGTTACTGAAGATGTAGTATTTAAAACGATTTGTTCAATAAAATCCACAGCCCTTGGCTTTGACGGTACCTCTAAACATTATTATTATTAAATTATAAAAATATGTGTTCCATTTCTTCTTCCTTTTTTAACTCACATTTTCAACTATTGTTTAACAAATTCGGTATTTCCTAACTGCTGGAAGAAGGCATTTGTAATTCCCTTACCAAAAACTAATTCTCCAACTGAATTTAAGGATCTCAGACCTATCAGTATCTTATGTGCACTATCGAAAATATTGGAGAAAATTGTTTCGACTCAACTTTGCAATCACCTGAACATAAATAAAATATTGCCTAATCTTCAATCTGGATTCAGACCAGGATTTAGTTGTACCACCGTTCTTCGTACGGGCAACAAATGTTTTTTCTTCTAAATTTCAAATGAATTCTAGGGCGCCGCCACCCCCACACTCAATACGCTAAACTAACAAACGCCGCAAAACAATATTGTTGGAAAATAGAAACAAAATTCTTCCGAAAAAATTCCTCCACAACTCTTTTTTATGCTTCACGTACCCCCTGGAAATGTGTACGTAATTGTCGTTCTCCTTGTAGATATTGATAAAACTATAGTTTTAATATAACAATGAGATAAAATTAAAATATATATGTACAAACTAAATGTTGTATTCATAAATTACAGCAAGATAAACTTAACACCTTACCCCTTTTCAGTTTTCCCTTTTTACCGCTTTAGGGGTAACATTAAAATCCCTTAAACCCCTTTCTAAATATTTTAAGAATACATCTGTATGCCAAAAAAACAATGTTCTAACTCAATAAACATAGGAGATACAACGGGTTCTTTAATTCACCCCGAATCCAGATTTGCACCTTTAGGGGTTGATTTGGGAAAATCCTGAAACGTGTTTTTAGACATTTGTATTGGATACCTATGCATGCAAAAAACCAAGTCGATATCTTATGGGGTTAAGAGATATTGAGGAATTTGTGAAAACACAGTTCACCGCTTTTCACCCCTTAGGGGTAACATTTTAAAATCCCTTAAACCACTTTCTAAATGTTTTAAGAATACATTTATATGCCAAAAAAGAATGCTCTAGCTCAATAAACATAGGAGATATGAAGGGTTCTTTAATTCACCCCGAATCTAGATTTGCACTTTCAGGGGTTGATTATGGCAAAATCTTGAAATGCGTTTTTAGACACGTGTATTGGACACCTATGCAAGCAAACACCAAATCGATATCTTATCGGGTCTAAGAGATATTGAGGAATTCGTGAAAATAAAGTTTACCCCTTTTCACCCCCTTAGGGGTAAAATTGTAAAATCCCTAATCACTTTCTAAATATTTTAAGAATATATCTATATGCCAAAAAAAAAGGAATGTTCTGGCTCAATAAACCTAGGAGTTACAAAGGGTTCTTTAATTCACCCTAAATCCAGATTTGCACCTTTAGGGGTCGATTAGGGCAAAATCCTGAAATTTGTTTTTAGATACTTCTATTGGACACCTATGCAAACAAACACCAAGTCGCTATCTTATCGGGTGTAAGAGATATCCAGGAATTCGTGAAAACACAGTTTAACCCTTTTCACCCCCTTAGAGTTAAAATTTTCAAATTCCCTTAAACAGCTTTCTAAATATTTTAAAAATACATCTATATGCCAAAAAAGAATGTTCTAACTCAATAATTATAGGAGATACGAAGGGTTTTTTAATTCACCCCCAATTCAAATTTGCACCTTTAGGGGTTGATTAGGGCAAAATCCTAAAATACGTTTCTAGGTATTTGCATTGATAATCTTTGCAAGCAAACACCAAAATGATATCTTATCGGGTGTAAGAGATATTGAAGAATTCGTGAAAACACATTTTACCCTTTTTCACCCCCTTAGGAGTCGAATTCAAAAAAATCCCTTCTTAGCACTACGTTACATAACAAATTGAACCTTCCACCCAAATTTCAAGTTTTTTGTGCCAGTGGTTTCGGCTCTGCGTTGATTAGTCAGGGTTGTGACTTTCCTTTATATATGTATAGATTAACGTCTAGTGCTCGGATGTTTTTCAAAAATTATCTCTCCAATAGGTCTCAGGCTGTTAGATTACTTGGCTCGATATCTTCGTTTTCTTATATTAATAAAGGCGTTCCTCAAGGTACAATACTGGGTCCTGTGTTATTCACTATTTATACTTTCAATTTTATCACTTGCTTGCAATCCTGCAAAGTGCACTTATACGCCGACGACACCCAGTTATATTATTCTTTTCCTAAAACTCTTGCTAATCAATCGTTTAATCTAATTAATATTGACTTACAGAATCTACTAAATATATCCAAAGATCATGCCTTACAGTTAAATCCTAAAAAATCGGTTGCAATTGTGTTTGGTAGGAAATCTGACAGACGCACTATTATTGAATCTGCAGATATTAGGATTGACAATGTATCATTGCCGTTGAAAGAAACTGTCAAGAGTTTAGGTCTAGTAATTGACCATGCCCTGAGGTTTAGTCAACATGTAACCGATTGCATACGCAAATCGTACGCCTCTATCAAAGCTATATATCATAGCCGACACCTGTTTAATCAGAAAATTAAGATCCAACTCTGTAACTCTATGGTCCTGTCTAGAATGAACTACTGTGATGCAGTCTATGGTCTCTGTCTTACTTCCATAGATGTTAAAAGGATTCAGAAACTACAAAATTTATGTGTACGTCTTATTTTTGGCATTAAAAAACTTGAAAGTGTAACTAAAAAACTGGTAACTTTAAATTGGTTAAGTATGTTGCATAGGCGTGTTTTACATTCGTGTTGCCTTTATCATAATTTAATTGTAAATAAATATCCTTCATATCTATATGAAAGGCTAACCTTCCGTACTGATCTACATAATCTGAACCTCAGATATAAAGGTCTATACTCATACCTATACATCATACTGCGTTATTTAAACGCTCTTTTTCTTACTGTGTCGTTAATGGTTACAACAAGCTACCCCTCGATTTAAAGATGCTAAGTATTAGTCCTTTTAAAATTAAATTAAGATTTCTCTTATTCAAATTACAAACGGAGGGAAACGCCTTTTAAATTAAAAATTTTACTTTAGAAATAAAGTACAGCCACTTTGTCGTAACACCGTGACTCTTTTTCTTTTTAAATCTTCTTTGTTATTCTTAATCCATAATCGCAATACTACTTTATACCCGACTGGACAAAAATAAAAATACCTTATAATGATTCTGATAATCGAATTGCAGAACATTGTTGTTCCAACAATTGTCTAGGTTAAGTGGAGCAGGCGGTGGGATTTCCTTCGGATTTCCCTTCGAACTGGACTTCGCCTAGTTCATAAGTTTATTTTGTTGTTATATTTATTTTTAAATTAATAAAGTTATTATTATTATTATTATTATGTGTCCGAGGTATTGGAGTTTGGGTATCTTGATGTTGTCCATGATCTCCTTACTTTTTTCATTCTCTTCAGAACGTTAATATTCATTACACGGTTTTTCCATAATATCCGCAATATTCTCCAGTATAATCACATTTCAAAGGCTTCGATTTTTTTGTGATTGTTTCGTTAAGTGTTCAGGACTCGACCCCATAGAGCAAGATGGGAAAAATGTATCATCTTAGCATGCAAGTATTGGTGTCAAGGTGCAGATCATGGATTTTGTTGGCAATATGATACAGGAAAGTGTTTTCCAATTCTAATGACACAAGAACCAACTCCACAAAATATCCTAAAAATTATTTTTTGCAACTACAAAACTAGTTGCGTGCCAGCTTGTGGGTGTAGGATGAGTGGCCTTTAGGCTCGGCGGCTTGCGGTGAATGTGGCGACAATAGTTGCCTTAATTCACGACCGGCAGTGTCAATGGAAGAAGTAGAGGAAAAAGAAACTAAAGCTAAATAATTTTTTTCTTGTTTTTAAATGTATCTTGGGTTAATTTTAATAAATCAATTAAGATATAATATCTTTAATACTCATTTAACTCTTCTATCATTTGTTTCCACCATTTTTCAGACACCATTTTCTATTTTTGATAAATTTTAACATAAAATTTGGGATGAGCAACCCAAAAAACCCCTAGGTAGGTAGGTATCAGGAATTAAAAAAAATGTATCCCTTTCTGTCATTTTGAATCCACTATATTTTATTTTAGTTGAGTTTTAATGTCAAATTCGTAATCAGCGACTCCAAAACCCCCCAGACACTAATAAAAATTTAAAAAATAAAATAAAACATTAGACCTTCGACGCCATTTGGTTTTAGATCCATTTTGAGGCCATATTCGTAATCTGCGACCCCAAAAACCTTGTTATAAAATTTCAGGCAATTGTTTAAATAAATAAAATAGTTATAAATTTTTTAATTAAGAGTATATTAAAAAACACTTATTTGTTAATAACAATTGAAAAAATAAAAAGCACACTTTCTCACCTATAGGGAACTTTTCTATAAACTTTTTCCGAAATAATAAAAAAAATTATCAAAATCGGTTTTGAGTCAACGAAGTTAGAACTTTGGCGAATTTTTAGCGTTTAGAAAATGGACTATATATTGTAGATCTTTTTCTTTATTTTCCATTAAAAGTACATCATCCACAAGAGCTAAAAGATTTATTATAATTTTTTCCATATTATAGTACCTACCCCATATGGCTCCTTTTATCTTGCTTTTACATTTTTTTATTATTTCATCCATCATTACTGTAAAAAATCTGGTGTGATACACTCACACAACTTCCTTTTACAGTGATCTTATAATTAGTCAAAAATTTCATTTTTAATTTTTAACCATTTGTTAAAAATTTTGAAAAATTACAAATTCTACAAAAACGGTACAAAATCGAGTGTTAGTTGAAGAGACAAATTTTCTCTAGAATTTTAAGGTGAATTCAAAAATGTAATAATATACCGGGTGTTTTATTTAAAATAGGAGTTAATAAAAAAAATAGAAAAAGAAACAAAAGAAACCCACTTTAGAAGTATTCAACTGGAAAATCACCTATCTCACATCAATACACATTAAAAATGTAAGAAAAATGTAGTTTAAAAAAAATCGTTAGAGCCGTTTTTGAAAAAATCGAAAAAAACTGAAAAATCACAAGAGTAAACACCTACTTCCGGTTATGCGATTTTCTTCAAAAGCTTGCTGTCTCATCTACATAGTACACAAAACTTATATATGTTTCAATGCCATACCTCTTTTCGTTTTTGAGATATTCTGTTCACAGACACACAGACAGACAGACACACAGACACACAGACAGACAGACCAATGAAAAAAATATGTTTTTTGGGATCAGGGGACTCTAAAACGTGAAGATCTGTTGAAAACTCAATTTCGAATTTTTGGGGTGAATCCAATACTTCCTTTATAGTAGTAAAAGGAAGTAAAAATAGGGACTCAATGTTCCAACTTGTCTCAAACTTGAAAAAGTTCAAAATTTCTGCGACTTATTGTTTTTAGTACTTAGATAGTTAATAGTGTTTTTCACTTCGCTTCATCAGAATCGTCCAAATGTCATTCTTCATTTCTGAATCGAACGCTTTTGATATATCAGTAAAATAGAGACCTATTGTTTCATTTGCATTCATTGATCTTTCAATTACTTGTTTAATGATATGCAGAGCACCTGTTGTTGCTCTTCCTGTTGTTGCTCTTCCTGTTCTTAATCCGTATTAATCTTTCTACAAATCCTGTTCTGGGATATTTCACTTACACTCGCTGTTTTATTCAATAGTTTTAGAAGGAACTGTTTTTTGTATTTCTCATTGCCTTCACCATTTAAGTGATAATCTCATCGGTCCTGGAGATTTCACTATTTTTTGCTTACTTATATCCTTTCTAGTTTCTCCATTGCTATATCATCGTCGCCAACTTCTACAATACCTATCACCGGTGATACTACCACCTCTCTATTGATTTCTTCTTCGTTATTACTAGGTACCCAGAGATGTGGTAAATATAGATGCAAACATGCCACTGCAACTGTGTTACTACATGTATGATATAAGCACAAACACACTTTTAACAAGCTGTCTCTTTCAAATGCACCTAAAATTCGTGGTGGTCCACAGTCTCTCTCTTTCTAAGAGGTACCTATGTTTGATTGGTTGCTAAAGCAGAGCGGTAATTTTAAACCGTCTTTCAGAACCACGATCCACCTCGCGAGAAGAATATCATCTTGCTAGTCGTTAAATTTAAAAACTTAAAACCGAACGACGATCGAACCCTAGTAAAATTGAACTTTATAAATAAACATTTAAATCTCACTTTGTCGCCCGAATGGCTGTTACCCTTATCGCTTTGCAGCCGGCCCCGCGTGCTTGTTGGTTTCGTGTTTCATGATTGCGCTCGCATCTTTCGCTATTCTCGGACTTCGGCCGTTGGCCCGCTGGATATGTAAAATTGTTTGAGGTGCACGTTGCCCTTGCTATCGAATTTGTCAAAGAGAAAGCTTCTGCGACGCCCAATTTCAGTGCAAATAAACGCAAATATGACAACTGACAACTGTAAATATGGTGATTGTAAACACACAAGTTACGCGAGTTCAGAAGTACGTTTAATATTGTGATGCGCATGCACTGCCCTGGTAACGCCCAGGTACCACTTAGAGGGAAAGAGACGATGTTTGTACAAACATTTACAATAATACGAAAAGAGACAAAATGAAAATCGTATGTTGTACATGTTGGAACATAAGTATGTCCTTAAGTAAATGGTGTGTTTGCATCTATATTTACCACATCTCTGTAGGTACCTAATAACTGCTTAAAATATTCCCTTCACCTTTTCACAATTTCATCTTTCTTTGCTAGTAGTTGTGTCCATTTTTGTCTTTGATATAATTGAGCTCATTACCATTTTTCTTCCTTATGTTTCTTACAACTCTGTAGAAACATTTCGGATTACCAATAAAATTCTCTTCCATTTTCAGTTAGAAATTCTTCCAGTCTTTTTTCTTGGTTAAACTTCAAATTTGTTCATTCTTTCTATATATACTTTTAGTCTTTGTTCCAAACATTCTTAATATTTCACGTATATATCTTTCTCTCTTAATTTGCATGTTTTAATTTTGCTTACCGGTTTGCTTTTAAGCTTTTTTTTACTATCATTACCCTCTTGTGTGTGTGTTTCTACTATTTTCGTCTTCATCAGATAGTGGTGACTGCCTACCTCAGCACCACGTTTTACTCCTGTATCTCTTATTCTTTCTATTACCGTTTTCGAAATCACTGATGAATTTTTCATTTCTACTTTTTAGTACTCTTGCAAATGTATGGATATCCCTATGTTTAAATTTCGTATTTGTGATTATTATGTATTTCAATTCAAAATTCCAGCAATTTTCTACAATTTCTGCAACACGCCAGCATCGCTTTGTTAAATCAACACCTTACAAGATAACAGATAAGGTTACCAAATTTTTCTGCGATATATTGGAAATGTTATAACGTTTACAACTCAATTTACACTTCCTATAATGTTATATTTGCCTAAACAGATATACAAAATTCAAATATTGATAAAAAAAAGTATCTTTTATTACACTACTTTATTTTCAATACAAGATTGATAGTAAATACAGTGTGATTGAGAAGGTCACCGCCCTGGGCCAAAGTGGTTTAGAATTTCGTCTTGCCGTTTTGCTTTCAGTCATACTTGTCGTCTCTATTGAATGAAGATAATAATTAATAATAAGTACAAAAAATTGTTACAAATTTTATGGTAGTTTGTATTCGTACAGTAACACAATTCAAAGGCTGCTGAATATTGCAGCATAATTCTAATTTGCAGCAATACTTAATCTCTACTATTCAGTATTCAGTTGCTACGGTTTTTGTTCTTCAGTTTCAACTGCTACCTCATGCATCAAAATCCTGAAAAATAAAAAAATGAACCAATAGTAATTTTTTGCAGTGATCATGAAAGTCGTCTTTTTTTAACGAAAAATCGTATTGAAAGTACCACTTTTTTTAAAGCAAAATCGTTAAAAAAATCACACAAACAGGTTTTTTTTAATTGTGTTATGAAATGTGAAAAACATATTAAGTTGTTCTAAAGTGCCTTCAGAAATGATTGAACGTTTTTGAATGGTCAGGGATATACAACGTATGAATAATATGTTGGTGGCACTGTAGGTCTATGTCAAATTCGAGGTTATCAGGTTAGGTTTTGCATCAGTTTTGACACAGACTGACCCAAAATTTAACCTGATCACTACTTATCTAGTTTTCGCAATTTCTTTTTTCGAAATGAGCTGCTTCTACATGGTAGTACCTAGGTATAATCAACCCACAGCGTTGCAACCTCCCTCCTATATTACTGGCTCTAGGAGCGGTAGTTCAAAATGGGAGCAGTAAACAACAGGATTCGCCAAAACTGTATATAATAAGAAACCGTTTTGAAAGGCCAGTGTTCAAGAATGTAAATATAACAATTTCAAAAATAATTTGTTTGATAGTATCTAGTATTCTGAATTATTTTACTTACTCTTCATATTCTTCCACAGGTCTCCAAGTGAAGTCATACTCATTTTCTTCAATGATTTCTGCAGTTATATCGGATGTTTCTGGTTTACTTGAAACTGGAGATTTGCTGCGGCTACAATCTTCGACAATTTCATTTAAAATACCCCTACAACATTGGCCTGTTTCTGTGAAAAAAAAAACATTAGAAGGTTGCATCATTTCATTATTGAATGAGTACATACGTTTATACGTACCAGCAAAGGTATTTTGTCAATGATGCTGTTAAAAAGAATTTTCAAGTCCTTTCTTATAAATCGTGTCTGAGTACCCCTCCTTGAAGAAGTTGCTCTAATGTTTCTCCTTCTTCTACCTCTGGAATTATGTTTAACCATTGTTATATTTGTATAACCAACCTCAAATTCTTCGTATTTATTGATAGCGCAAGTACACAATGTTGCTAGGTCAAGGAAATATAATACACAAGATTTGAGTTAAAAATATTACAAGACTATTCAACTTATTTCTTATCTGTCAAAAACTGACCAATAAAAATACAAAATTTGACGTCTTTGAGCCAACTAAAATGAGCTATATTGACAATTTTCACTAGTTAAAATAATCGACAATTTTTACTAGTGGTTTTAATCAGCAATTTTTTGAAGTAATTAAAAGTTACAACATATACTAACAACAACAATTATTTATTAAAAGAAAAGGTACAACTCAATTTTAGGATAAACAAATTTTAAAAAATGGTTTCAGTTCGATGGATAGTCCCTCTAATAACATTCTTAGTCAAAGTTAAGTAGATTATTTTTGCGGTGGTATCACTATTATAGTCTGTTCAGTAAACATAAAAATCTGGTGTGATACACTCACACAACTTCCTTTTACAGTGATCTTATAATTAGTCAAAATTTTCATTTTTAATTTTTAACCATTTGTTAAAAATTTGCAAAAATTACAAATTCTACAAAAACGGTACAAAATCGAGTGTTAGTTGAAGAGACAAATTTTCTCTAGAATTTTAAGGTGAATTCAAAAATGTAATAATATACCGGGTGTTTTATTTAAAATAGGAGTTAATAAAAAAAATTGAAAAAAAAACAAAAGAAACCCACTTTAGAAGTATTCAACTGGAAAATCACCTATCTCACATCAATACACATTAAAAATGTAAGAAAAATGTAAAGTTTAAAAAAATCGTTAGAGCCGTTTTTGAAAAAATCGAAAAAAACTGAAAAATCACAAGAGTAAACACCTACTTCCGGTTATGCGATTTTCTTCAAAAGCTTGCTGTCTCATCTACATAGTACACAAAACTTATATATGAAGTTTCAACGCCATACCTCTTCGTTTTTGAGATATTCTGTTCACAGACACACACACAGACAGACACACAGACAGACAGACCAATGAAAAAAAATATGTTTTTTGGAATCAGGGGACTCTAAAACGTGAAGATCCGTTGAAAACTCAATTTCGAATTTTTGGGGTGAATCCAATACTTCCTTTATAGTAAAAGGAAGTAAAAACACAAAGTGGCCTTTGATTTCCAAAATTTCATGAGTGTACTTCCTAAATTCACCTTTGTTTAAGAATGTACTTACAAAAAGTTACTAAAACAAATAGGTTAAGGGTGTGACATTTACTACCCATCTGTCATAAATATTGTAATTAACTACTTTTAAGGATATTATACAAATACTGTGTTGGATACTATTGACGTAGCGTTTACTAATGGGTATCTTTATTACATTTTATGAAACTTCAGGTTAGAATTTCTAGAAAAATATCTACTTTGACACTGACAATGAGAAATATTAAATGCCATTTTTAAATTCAAATCTGCCAGTATGCAGGCATACAAACCTTTGCAAAACAAAATACAGAATCCTTAGTAGAAAAATTATATGCACATGCCAACTTCCAAAAAATTTAAATGTTTTTGTGTTTACTGAATGCCCTATACTTATGTACATTGCGCTTTGGATTAGGACTTGTGCTAACGCACTCGTCCTAATTGTATCGAAGCGCAATGAACATTCGTGATATTACCGCAAAAATAGTCGACATAACTTTGACTACTCATGGTATTATAAGTGATAACTTTACAAGTCTTGTCATTTTACTTCCTTTTACTATAAAGGAAGTATTGGATTCACCCCAAAAATTCGAAATTGAGTTTTCAACAGATATTCACGTTTTAGAGTCCCCTGAGCGAACCCAAAAAACATGTTTTTTTTTCATTGGTCTGTCTGTTTGTGTGTGAACAGAATATCTCAAAAACGAAAAAAGGTATGGTGTTGAAACTTTATATATAAGTTTTGTGTACTATGTAGATGCGACAGTAAACTTTTGAAGAAATTCGCATAACCGGAAGTAGGTGTTTACTCTTGTAATTTTTCAGTTTTTTTTAGATTTTTTCAAAAACGGTTTTATGGATTTTTTTCAAACTTTACATTTTGATAACATTTTTAATGTGTATTGATGTGAGATAGTTGATTTTCCAGTTGAATACCTCTAAAATGGGTTTCTTTTGTTTTTTCTATTATTTTTTTTATTAACTCCTATTTTAAATAAAACACCCGGTATATTATTACATTTTTTAATTCAGCTTAAAATTTTAGAGAAAATTTGTCTCTTGAACTAACGCTATTGAACTATTTCTAAATTCATGTCATTTGACTGATTAGTACGCTGTGTATTTATGCAACCTGTGTTGGACAGGCAGCTCACTTTAGTAATAAAGTTTTTCTTCTTCTTCTTCTCTTGTACCGTTTTGGTAGAATTTGTAATTTTTGAAAATTTTTGACAAATGCTTAAAAATTTTAAATCAAATTTTTGGCTAATTACAAGATCACTGTAAAAGGAAAAGTTGTGTGCGTATATCACACCAGATTTTTTTCATTGGTCTGTCTGTGTGTGTGTCTGTGAACAGAATATCTCAAAAACGAAAAGAGGTATGGCATTGAAACTTCATATACAGGGTGTTTATAGATCGCTAGACAGCTCATAACTTCATTAATAATAGTGATATCAAAAACACCTTTTTTTTAAATCCCATTTCACAATCTACAAATTGATGTAAATCAATTTAAGCCATAGCCTCCTATTTTTGCTCAGTGATACACGACTTTGGTTTTTTAAATGGAACACCCTGTATATTTTTATATATTTGCAATCAGCGCTAAAGGTGCTTTATGATAGCATTCTTAAATTTAAATTTAGGAACTTGTAATTTTTTAAAATTAAATAAAAACTGTTTAGCCAAAGTAGGCCATGAATTATGTAAAATCAATTGAACAAGAAATGCAAAACAAATTCCAATTGGTTCTAAAAATTTCACATGACTGAATTATAGTACCAAAGGTACTAAAACAATTGAAAACTATGTTTTTTTAAGTGGAATAATATGAGTTTCATTAACGATACCATTTATTTTTAAATTATTTTACGTATTTTTGATTTTTTAAAAGCTACTTCTAAACGAAATGTTGAATATAGCACACCGTTGGAAAGCCCTTTTATTGTAGTTTTCAACTGTTTAATGAAACTTATATTGTTCCATTTAAAAAAACATAGTTTTCAATTGTTTTAGTACGTTTGGTGCTATAATTCGGTCATGAGAAATTTTTCAAGTCAAGTGGAGTTTGTTTTGCCTTTCTTGTTCGATTGGTAGTCATTTTGCGTAATTCATGGCCTACTTCGGCTAAAAAAAAATTAATTTTGAAAAATAATAAGTTTCAAAATTTAAATTTAAGAATGTTATCATAAAGCACTTTTAGTGCTGATTTCAAATATCTAAAAACATACAGGGTGTTCCATTTGAAAAACCAAAGTTGTGTATCACTACGTAAAAATAGGAGACAATGGCTTAAATTGGTTTACGTCATTTTTAGGTTGTATACTGGCATTTAAAACGAACGAAAGTTCTTTTCGATATCTCTATTATTAACGAAGTTATGAGCTGTCTAGCGATCTACAAACACCCTGTATACGTTTTGTGTACTATGTAGATGCGACAGCAAGCTTTTGAAGAAATTCGCATAACCGGAAGTAAGTGTTTACTCTTGTGATTTTTCTGTTTTTTACGATTTTTTCAAAAACGGCTCTAACGATTTTTTTTAAACTTCTCATTTTTATTACATTTTAATGTTTATTGTTGAATACTTCTAAAATGGGTTTCTTTTGTTTTTTTTCAATTTTTTTTTATTAACTCTTATTTTAAATAGAACACCCGGTATATTATTACATTTTTGAATTCAGCTTAAAATTCTAGAGAAAATGTGTCTCTTCACCTAACGCTCTATTTTGTACCATTTTTGTAGAATTTGTAATTTTTGAAAATTTTTGACAAATGCTTAAAAATTTTAAATCAAATTTTTGGTTAATTACAAGATCACTGTAAAAGGAAAAGTTGTGTGCGTGTATCTCACCAGATTTTTTATGATCTATTTGCACCTATTGTTCGGGAATGCACGTTCACAAAACACAAACACCTGTTCAGCTGAGAACACTACCTTAGTTAGGTCGTATACCTAAAGTAGAAATGATTATGTTTGAAAACTAGTTTGACTATAAATTTGCAGGTGGCAGCACGCTGCAGGACAATAAAGGGAGACAGGGGATTGGTGCATTTTCTTCGTTTCAACTCCCGCCGTCCCGCATGAAGTTTATATGTCACAACAAAATGAATTAGACAATAAAAACGTTACAGTGTTACAGTTCATCACTGTTTCGCAGTTCGTACAGGTGTTACTAAGTAACGGTACTGCGTGCACTTGTTTTACTATTCAATAGAAAAAGCGGGTTATATAACTTTGTGAACACTTACAAATTCCATTTGAGTTTCTGCATAGTTCAAGCATTATTATGGGTCGCAAAAAAGGTATGTAAATGATCCTAGTTAACACCCCTTTTAAATATTAGATCTTGGGCTGCCTGCTATAGTCGACGCCAATAGATAATTGCAAATTAAGTTGCGAGTTATCGAATTCAGTCAGTTCAAATGTTCAGTAGTGTAAATAAGTATACGCGAAAATTAATAATATCCATTGAAATTATAACAAATAATAAATGTCTTACAGTACCGCTCAATATTTTTGACATTTTGATGGCCGCCTACTTTAAGGTATCTTTTTTCAAATAGTAGGTAGCTTTGTACACATTAATTATTGATAAAAACTTTGCACTTATACCTTCTATTACTGCAGATCTTGCAACAGATAAACAAAAAAAAATTACTGCGTAAATATTATTTAATCTGATGAAATAAAATATCCAAAACCATCTTAATGCAGGGTGATTAATTATAAATGCTTTTTCATCAAGTCAGTTTTAAAACAGACTGACGCAAAACCTAACCTGCTAACCTCGAATTTGACATAGACTTACAATGCCACCAACATATTATTCATACAACAAAGGCAACTTGATGGAAGGGCATTTATAATTACCCGGTATAGACAGCTCCATTAACGGAGCGTTTTTAACATGAAAAACAAGTACAACTGAATAGTAGTAATGTTGAATACAGAAATGGATTGTCTTGTGCTTCTAATCATTTAATTTCACTTGCAACAGCCTTGTTTTGCATAAACAATTTTACCGAACATTGGATTTAACGGACACTTGTTAAGAGGTTGTGTGGTTGTAATAAAGTAGATAAATAAACAATTCTTAAAGAGCCCAGCTTTTAATATTCCACTGATACCGTTATTAGCATTTGGCAAGGGATCAGTTGAGGCTCATAAGTAAATATTTACAAGAACTTTAAAAACTAAATAAGAATCTAATTTTGATTCAGTAGGTATCTGATTCAGAATCAAATTGTTCAAATGAAATTAATAATTGGAGGAATATCATTCACACTACAGTTTCTCAGTATTTAAGCAAGTAACTTGCTATTCCAAATTGTTCGACTTAAATCTTCTTTAAAATATTAAATGTTAACAGTATTTGCATGGCTTTCGTCCTGGCGTTTTGACATATTTTAAAACTGTTAATTAATTTAAGTGCTGAGACATGAGATACCTAAAAAGATACATAGGTACTAATTAAGACACCTCTAACGAATTATTGTTGAGTAATTCTAGCTACTTTATCAGAGACGTTGCAGGCAAGTATTTTAGTTCAACATTTTATTGGCGCCGTTTTCAGGGTTTCTGACAATAATTTACCATTCTGCTTTATAAAACTCAATGAAGAAACTTATTTCAGAAGTAACTACGTAGTATGATGTTTCGATTTGACAAATCGAATAATTTGTCGGCTAAACTGCAGAATCTGGGGCAAATTCCCCTCCTTTTAGTTGCTTCCCTTATAATTTTGGTTATGGTTACTAAAGAAACATGGTTAATAATAACAATAGCAGAGGAATGTACCCCGGATTCTGCAGTTTTCCTAATTTGTCATTTTGACTTTACTTATTGTGACATTGTTACATTACAGCTACACTGTTGAAATAATTTTAAACTACAGTCTACTCTGTTTCTATTAAAAAAATCAACTATACCAAAGAGCATATATTATGCTTTTTGACTATACTATAATCTATATTCTATACAGTATAAAAAAATTAAAGTAAATTCATTCTCTACTCTATATAGGGCAAAAGAATAAAAAAGGAGGAAATGAAGAAAAGTCCCCTCCAGCAACTGTATCGAAGCTAGAGCAAGCTACAGTAGACGTGGCCCACTCAGGTTCAGGCGAATCAACATCTGCAGGGCCTGTGCTAAAGGACAGCACTAGCAGTAAGCAAAAACCGAGAAAAGACAAAAAGAGAGATGAAAAACACTCTGCTGATACGCATTCTTCAAATTCCAATGATGAGCCCCAAACAAAAGCAAAATCCAGTCGAAAACAAGAGAAAAAGCAGAAGAGCGAGGCGTCGGTTACGGAAACTGAAACTAGTTCGGTGATATCTGAAGCCTCAAATGCTGGCAGTGCCAATAAAAAATCGGCAAAGAAAGGGAAGAAGCAAAAATCTGTTGGTGAAAAAACAGGGACTACGGAATCTGAACAGCCAGTGGAAAGCCAAACGCACGCAAGTGAAGTAGCCCAATCACCTATTAAGGAAGGCCAAGAACCAACAGAATTTCCTAGTCTGGAGTTTACGATGCAACAGGGTCGCAAGAAGCGAAAACAGAAGAAAGGACAGCCGTTGCTTATAGAAACACCACCTATGCAGCGTAAACAAGCTCCACCACAAAAGCCCGGGACTCAAATGGAGCAATCCGGTTCAACGCAAAAGGCGCCCCAAAGAAGTGTCGGGGATATACAAACAAAAGAATTTCCTACATTAGAAAAGAAACCTTTAAAGACCCAAAAGAAGCGCGGCGGTCCACCCGTAACGCATGATAGCCAACAACCCACCCAGAGTTTGGCGGGAGAATTTGATGAGCTGAAAATTCATGAGGGCGATGATGCGAAAAAGGATCAGCCATTGGTTTCGTCGGAGCAAAGCATAGCCGATCCCGCTCAAGGAGAGTGCTTTGAGCTTACCATTCCTCATAGGAAGACCAGAAGTGGCACCAAGGGGCGTCCGATCCAAATCGAGACCAACCATCTGGCTTTAAATTTTCGGAAGCTGGATCGCGCTGTCCATTACGATGTTGCGATTACTCCTAGTACTCCTAAGAAGTTATTTCGTAAAATTATGGAACAATTTCGTAGAATGAACTATAGCAACAGGTATCCTGCCTTCGACGGGACCAAGAATTTATATAGTTCTAGCGAGTTACCTTTTGGGCTACAAATAAACAGAGATGTGACGATTTATGAAGATGAGAGACCTAGACAGTATAAAGTTGCTGTAAAATTTGCCAATTTCGTGGATCTCACGCCCCTTAGGAAGTTCATGGCTGCAAATCCCAATGGAATTCATCACATGGTAACGCCTCAAGAAGTCATTCAATGCTTAGATATCGTTCTTCGTAGTGCTCCAGCTCTGACATGCCTGCCGGTAGGTCGCTCCTACTTCACACCTCCAAGAGATCAAATATTAAGCCTAGGTAGCGGTATGGAAATGTACTACGGCTTCTATCAATCGGCAATAATCGGATGGAAGCCCTTTCTTAACATCGATGTCGCCCACAAGGCTTTCCCTAAGCGGCAAAACGTGATCGATCTGATCTTAGACATTTGCGAGATGAGACGAGAAGACCTACAGAAGCCTCTGTACAAGAACCAAAAGGATGACGTAGATCATTTCCTTCGCACCTTGAAGATTAGGTATGAGTTACCCGGCAAACCAGCAACAAAGCGCGAGTACCGCGTCAACGGTTTAGAGAGGTCAGCCGTTGAAGCCACCTTTCGACCTGACAATGGTCTGGAAATAACAGTGGAGAAGTATTTCTTTAAAGAGAAGAACATCGTGTTAAAGTACCCCCACATGCCCTGTTTGTGGGTTGGAAATAAAGAACGAGTCCCGCACATTCTGCTGCCGGCTGAGTTCTGCAACGTGATAGAAGGCCAAGTCATTAATCGTAAAATGTCGGAGAATTTGACCAGTGCCATGATCAAGCAAGCCGCCACCTCCACCAAGGTTAGGAAGGAGAAGATCATGGGCTCCGTGCGGAAGGCGCGCTTCAACGAGGACCCGTGCGTGCGCGAGTTTGGGATCACCATCAGCGAGGAATTCACGAAGATAAACGCTCGAGTGTTGGAACCCCCAGCTCTTACTTACAATGGAAGATCAGTCGTCAAGCCTACGCAGGGAGCATGGCGCCCCAACAAGTTCCTGTGTGGAGTGACGCTCACGCAGTGGACCATCATTAATTTAGACCGAGGTCTTCGCACGGAAGTTTTAGAAGATATGGTTAAACTGGTAAGATATAATTATAATAAATACATTGTAATCATGTAGGTAAGCATTCCAAATTTAACTGGGATAAGCTAGAGTGCCTTGATGTCAATTTGATGTATTTGATCGTTGTCCCCTCTTACTCTAATAGTAGATTATGCAATGAGGGAGAGAAATGCGTTATTTTGCTGAGGTGCAATTTGCAATTGCACTGAAGCAAAATAGCATTCTCTCCGAATTGCTTATACTATTTTTTTCACGTTGCAGGAAGATTTAAAACGAAAAACCTGTATTTTTTAAACGTCATTTATGACAATTTAGTTAGAATTATTTTAATAAAATTAGTAGCCTATGGTAAATTTTAAAGTTGGTGGCACTGTAAGTCATTCTGACAAGAGCTCACAATTATGTCAAATTCGAGGTTAGCAGGTTAGGTTTTGCGTCAGTTTGTGTCAAAACTGACGCAAAACCTAACCTGATAACCTCGAATTTGACATAATTGTTTTGTCAGTCATAATGAAAACTCCCTAGGGAAATTTTTGTCTTATTTAGTCTCTAGGGAGTAAATGTTTTTTTTCCTGATTGAAACAATATTGAATAATACTGCCTTGGTTACGATATGTCATAACACACTAATATTTCCCAAGGGAAATATGAAACGCTCATATTGTCCCAAGGGAAATATGAAACGTCATATTTCACTATAAAAATGTTTTATTTTTTAATTAAACCAACAAAAATAATAAGAAATGTTTTATTTTTTAATTAAAGCAACAAATGAACTAACAAAATCTTTGCATTTGTAACGCTACTTTTCAGAACCAAAATAGAAATTGCAATTCTCAAACCTTCCGCTAAAGCGATTACAACCAGATGCAAACGATGAAGAATCTGGTTCGCAATTCGTCGATGAGACTGCCGTTTCCTTACTAAAAGCATTCAGTTCAGTTGCAGTCTTCAACGATTTCCCAAAAACCGTCACCAAAGATTGTGATGACTGTGCTACATGCGATGCCATCATCGACACACCAGGTACCGTAACAGATGCTGCAGATGGCTCTCCCTCCACACCAGCTATCATCTTTGCTACCTTATTTTTCTGCAACATACTGTCAGCCAGATAGCCTTCTGCAACAGACGAACTTTTCCAACCACCGTGTCTTTTTAGTGTAGTCATTGAGGCTCCCGCATCGGCCACCAAAGTCGCGGATGTTCGTCTTCCACAATGGCCTGTATACGCCTTCGGATTATCCAAACCCAACCATTCAGCAACCTTACTCGGAATCTTTCCGAAGGTATTTTTGCCGACCGGCTGAAGAGTACACTTCTTATTTCGATAAGCCACGAAGAACCTAAGAACACCTTGCGGACGCAACGCCGAATATTCTCTCACCAAACGAGCAGCACCCAGATCTTCTTCATCAATAATTGTAAATTTCCTATTTACATCATTCTTCGTCTTTGAAACGTTGATTACGATCACCGACCCACGATCTTCGATATCGGAAGAGAGCATATTCACCAATTCGTTCGTTCTGCAGGCGCCAAAGATTTCCATAATTAAAGCGACCTTCAAAATTACGGATGTAACAATCTATTCAACAGAGGAGAATCACAATGAAATTTTTACCTTATACATCAAAAAAATTTCATTAGGAGCTTCTTGCAAGAATTTTTTGAGCTGTTCTCGGGACAACACTTCTGATTTTTTAGGAACGTATCCTCTATTTTTATTCTTCACAAATGCTTCTACTTCATCGAACATTTTAACATCAGTTTTTTCCTTTAAATGTAACATTGACCTTAGCATGGATAATTTTGGCCACAACGTGTTTGGTGAATATTTCTGCGACTACGGATAGAATAAATTAGTCATACATAAAAATTACAAAAATTATAGCAAAATGCCAAATCTTCAAAAAACGCTAGCAAAATATTTTCGTCGACACCGTTCACCAAATTTTCTTTTCTCCACTCTTGAAAATCTTCATACACTTTAGTGTAAGCAGCTTTAGATTTCGCCGGAACCAAACATTCACGGGCTTTCGCCGCTTGTGTTAGCACGTAGTTTGACATTTCATCAATTTTATTTATGACAGAACGCGAAAATCAAACCAGTCAACCATGATATTTACAAACACGGCCCTTAGCAACGTTACCAATCCGATAAATTCAAAAATTTACAATCCAATATTTTTCCATTTTCACAACAATATTGTTTCAATCAGAAAAAAACTATTGATTACAACACGGGGAATATGAATACATTTCCCTTGGTTGTCTATACATCCCTCGGGTTTCACCCTCGGGATGTAACTAGCCAACCTCGGGAAATATACTATTCATATTCCCCTAGTTGTAATAATAGCTATACTTCTGTCACAATTTTGATGCTATAGAAACCGACTTACTCCCGGACGTGGAAAATAGTATATTATGGGACAAGTGGTTGAAATTTTATCAGCCACGAGTTACATATACTATTTTTTCTACGAATTTTCACTCATTTTAACAAATTAATGCGCTTTAGGAAAAATTAAACATAAAGTGACATTTCTCTTGTCATCGATTGAATGTCAAAGAGTTTGAAATCCCGGTAGTCTGAGCATTTCAATCTCTAGTGGTTGAAATGCAACTTCAACCACCGGAATCAATGTCAAAATGACTGATTTCAATGTCATGAGTAGAAAATAGTATATTATATCATGAGGGACTAAAGTGCACCATTTAATCCCGCGAGTGGAGTTTGTTGCCTCGAGGGCGAAGCCCGAGGGCAATAACCACTCAAGGGATTTAGGCACTTTAGTCCCGAGGTATATACACTATTTTTTGCACTTTTGGGAACATTATCATCAAACATTTCCAAAATTTGGAATCTGTCAATTTGGAAACTGACAATTATAATTTATTACAAACTGAATTGCAGCAGGTCCTGGATAGCCTGAATCAGTTGGCAGTTCTGAAGTGTATTGTCAGTATATGTCAAATTCGAGATTTGCAGGATAAGTTTTACGTCAGTGTGTGTCAGATGACAAACAAAACCTAACCTACTAACTAACCTCGTGTGTACATAAATTTACCATAGTTACGGTATCATTTTTACTTTAGTCCCTAGGGATTAAATGAGTAACTTTAGTCTCTAGGGATTAAATGATCTACTTTAGTCCCTGTTTACGGGGACTAAATGATCAACTTTAGTCCCGGAAGTGCAAAAAAGTACTTTATAGTGAGAGAAAACAACGATCTGTCCATACTCTGGTAAATACAAATACATAAAATTGACATCAAGACACCCTAGGATAAGCTACTAAACCCAATTTAATTGAAAGTATAACATGCTACGTTTCAAAATCGGGTGGTGTATTCGCCGCGTTCGCTACGAGCCCATTGACCTGAGTGCTGACACGCGTCGCGTCGCCTATTTGATATAGTACCAAAAATTACACCAACAATTCTAGAAGCGCATAGTTTGGAGGTGGGAGTAATCTTTTTTCACCGCCGCTATCCTTTCTTACGTAATTATTAATAATAATAATAATAATAAATCTTTTATTTAACAAAAGCTAATACAACCAACAAAATTAAATAAAATAGATACAACTAAATTAAAGGTTGCGCCAGCGTGGTTCGGTGGTTAGAGCATTGGATTGCGGCGCGGAGGTCTGGAGTTCAAATCCCAGATCGATGCCTGGCGGGCGGCCTACCTAGTCGCTTTAAATAATTGGGAACCTGCGTTCGAAAGAACAAGGGGTAATAATGGGGTTGTCTAATGCGTGATGCTCACCACATCACCACGTGTCATGAATTTGACACGCGACAGCCGGGTGTGAGAGCGAGGATACGGAAGCTCTGACCTTACGCCTTGCAGGCCAAGCTCCTTCATGGGGTGTTAGTGCCTCACCATTATTATTATTTAAATTAAAGGTTCCAACAATAATGCCCAACTTATTTATCAAAATGTAATAATAATAATAAGTAATCTTTATTTGAAAAAAAAATTCTTCAATACAAAGTACAATTATTTATGTAATGAGAAATTTTGAACAAATGGATGTCGGCCTAAAAGTTATATATTACATATATAAATATTACATATTTAAATATTCTCTTACCGTGTATGGTTCTAAATTTATTAACAATTTATTAGTTTCCTTAAAAAAACTATTTGCATTACTTTCTCGTTTTTTAATATTTAGAGGCAGCTTATTAAATAATTTCATACACATATACATCACTCCTTTTTCCGTTTGCGTTAGTCTATGTCTAGGATATTGATAGTCTATTGTTCTAGATTGCCACATGTTATTTGATTCAAATTGCCGAAACAACTCTTTATTGCATATGAGTAACTTTAGACGTTCTTTTATGTAAGCCCCTGCCACTGTTAGAACTCCTAATTTCTTAAATTGGCCCCTACATGAGTCTAACACCCGTATTCATAGTCGTTCGCCAGCGGATCGCCGGCGACTCGCCGGAGTTTCGTTATGAATAGTATGTTGGCGGCACTGTACGTCTATGTCAAATTCGAGGTGATCAGGTTAGGTTTTCAGTCAGTTTTGACAGAAACTGACTGAAAACCTAACCTGCTAATCTCGAATTTGACATAGACGTACAGTGCCGCCAACATACTATTCATAACGAAACTCTGGCGAGTCGCCGGCGATCCGCTGGCGAACGACTATGAATACGGGCGTAACTGTCTCATATTCAACATGATTCTTATTGCTCTTTTTTTAATTATAAATATCCTCTCTATAACCTTACACATCCCAAAAAATATTAAGCCATACTTAAATCTGGATTCGAAATTTGAGTGATATACAGTTTTTAATGTTGAAACATTTAGATGCTTGCTAAGTACTCTAATGCTATAACAAACTTGACTCAGTTTATTACATAAGTTATTTACATGGTACTCCCAACTTAATATACCATCTATATATACACCCAAGAGTTTAGTGTTTTGACTAACTTTGAGCTGACATCCATTGAAATTTACACATTCTGGTATATCTTCTCTAGCATAATTTGTTCTAAATATTATTATGTTTGTTTTTTGTTCATTAAGTATGAGTTTGTTTATTTTAAACCACTCCCTAATGTTCTTAAATTCATTGTTTGCAATAGAGGTTAAATCAATCATGTTTGAAGTCTTAATTAACATGCTAGTATCGTCCGCATAATTAGTAATTGTAGAAATGTCATTTACCATGTTTTTACCTAGATCATTTATATAAAGGATGAATAAAATTGGTCCTCTCATACTCCCCTGAGGTACACCAATATTTATTCTTCCTTCATCCGAATATACAATACTATTTCCTTTTAAATGAATAAATGAATAATAGATAACTAAATAAATAAATACATACCAAAATAAAAATGTCATTAACATAAATAAAATTCATTACCATAAATAGAATTCAACATAAACAAAAATTATTAACATAAACTCCTTTTTAACCTCTTGGCGTCCTGATTTTATTTTTAAAATCCACTTTACGTGCCCGTTGCATGTGCGGACCTCATCTCACAAACGGCCGTTAGAAATATGAAATGAGCCATGTTTCTTAAAGCTTTCAAGAAGTTATTGCATATGTAATTTAAACCTACTAATACTCGCACGATAATGTCTCAGTACGACGCTACGTGACGTCACATATCAGTAAACACGCATTATTCAACTCACCCCCTTCATGTTAACTATTAACCAACCATAATTTAGTATTTTTGTTATTTGCACCAATTAGCGTGAACTATATTGACAACTTTCACTAGTGAAAATAATCGACAATTTTCACTAGTGGTATAGTGAATATTTTAAACAAATGTGATTTTTTTAGAAAAAGTCAATATCAGTGTTCTGTTACTATAGAAATTGCGTAGTTTGTTGCTAGATTTACTGAAAACTAATTTGAAAAAGTAGTTTGGTTCATTGAATAGTCCCTCGAATACCATTCTTAGTCAAAGTTAAGTAGAATATTTTTGCGGTGTTATCACTACTCATGTCCATTGCACTTAGGATTAGAACCTAAGCGCAATGGACATTCGTGATACCACAGCAAAAATTTTCACATATAATCTCATAAGAGCATTAGTTATTTCCGAAAATTTTTTGAGTGCGGTCCAACAACGTCGTATTAATTTTCCCGAGCGGGACGCGAGGGCAAATTAGGACGTTGTTGGAATGCACGAAAATAATTTCCGAATATGAATTAATGCTCGAATGCAGATTCGGTAAGAAAATGGTAACGCCACAAACCCTCACAGTTAAGTTGGTCTACCTACAAAAAATTTCCAAGAATTTTTTTTATTGTTTTGGTTACGGCTCGTGAACTAATTTTTCTATTGGTTATTAATGAGTGTCGTACGATTTTCACATATAATCTCACAAGAGCATTAATTCTTTCCGGACATTTTTTTGAGTGCGTTCCAACAACGTCGATTAGTTTGCCCGAGCGGGACGCGAGGGCAAATTAGAACGTTGTTGGAAAGCACGAAAAATAATTTCCGGATATGAATTAATGCTCGAATGCAGATTCGGTAAGAAAATCGTAACGACACAAACCCTCACAGTTAGGTTGGTCTACCTACAAAAAATTTCCAAGAAATTTTTTGGTTGTCCGGGTTACGGCTCTTGAACTAATTTTTCTATTGGTCATTAATGAGTGTCGTACGATTTTCGACATAATTTTGACTACTCATGGTATTATAAGTGAAAATTTACCACAAACAGTGGAAACTCACGTTGTATGTGATCTTGTGACTGCTCTGCTTATATAATATACAGGGGGATTTATAACATACGGAGATTTTTAGTGTAAATATAATAATAATAATAATAATACATACATACTTTATTGGTGAAAAAAGAAAAAAGAAAAAAAAACAAAAGTAAACAATTCCTTACAAAGATTTGGTCATCATAATGGTAGATAATAGATGGGACTAAAGTAAACAATTTTTGATTAACAAAAATTTGATGAAAAACCAATAATAAAAAAGTTACAGTGGTTTAAAGGTCTTAACAAAGTTTAACAATGAGGAATTATTTTCCAGAGATTTTGTCCAAAGGAACAAGATTTCTTTGTGTCTTTGGAAACGATATAATTTCAAACATAGAGAAAAAAAGACAGAGTGCTCACTCCAATGCTAAATTTCAATGTCATTATTAATTTTTTATAATTATTACTTATTATTGGCTTATTATTAAAAAGAAACAAATTTGAATTTTTTATGGTTTATTTAGGAAACATATTTTTTTAAACTTATTTGCAAACTTGTTGTACAGTCGACGCCTTAGAAATCGGGACACGTAATATGTTGTGTTGTAATATTGAATTTATTATTTTTGTGTATTATTGGAATTTTACTATCAACCAAAGGATGCAACATTCGAAAAATTATTTATTAAGGTATATTATATACAACAGAAACATTTAATATTTTGTCATTGTTCCATTATTAGCAACTAACTGAAACCCGCGGCATATGCCGCATTTAAAATGTAGGGCGAATTTAATAACTTTTGTTGCACTAAAGAAAGTTTTACTAGTAAAAGCACGCTAGAGATTGGCAGTAAGGAAAAGTTCCAAAAAATATATTTTCAAATGGAAAGTTTTATTATAAATATTATACACCAAGTGAATTAAACATACATATGTTTATTCACGAAAAGATTTTGGGCTCACGAGCAAGCAGTGCGAGTGAGATCAAATCTTTGAGTTAAATGTTTAATTCACGTGGCGTATATATGTTTTTATTCAATTTTGATGAAATTTTGAATAAAAAATTTAAAAATATTCAAATTTATAGCGCCTGCTGCTCTTAAATCACTTACTTAATATCATATAAAACAGCACACTTACTGTGTGCCAAACGTCAAAGTGACGTTTGTCACCTGCTTACAGCTATGCACAAAATTGGAAATAAATGACATTAAAAATATTCAAATTAAGATAATTATAGTATATTACACACTACAAAGAGAAAGAATAATTGAATGTAAGTATTTGTAGAAATCATAAAAATATATTGTTCTTCATTGAAACGTTTTTAAATCTCTAGTGAATTAAACTTTTTTAATTCTCTAGTGAATTAAAACGCTTTTATTTCTCTTGTGAATCATAGAGTGTTTATGAAGGTTGTCATGGAGTTAATAATGTCACTTTAAACTGTCAAAATTGAATAAAAAATATAAGTTTTTTGAGATATTTTTCAATATATTATTATCGATATGCATATTCTACGAAAGCAATGGATCCATGCAGACCCCTAGGAATTTCATGCTATTAGGATCTGTAAAACCATTTATTTTTCGTTGAGAGAAGACCACAATCTGTGTTTTCTGCTGGTTTAGGATCAGATCATTTGCAGTAAACCAAATTGATAAATCATTTTGTACTGCTTTTATCTCATTAAGTAAAACGCTTAGATTAGAATTTGACTTTATTGCCGTAGTGCCATCTGCAAACAGCGTTATGTTCGCTTCTGGTGAGCCATTAAAAAAAATTAAAAATAACACGGGACCTAATATTGAACCGTGTGGGACTCGCTGAAGGATATTTACCACAGTGGATTTGAGGTCATTACAACATGTGAATTGCTTTCGGTTATCTAGGTATGAACTAATTATATTCAAGCTTTCCTCCTGGAAACCGTAATATCACAATTTATTGTTTAATTAACACTAAGTGATGTTTGGTTAAACAAATAAGAGAGAATTTATTAGCATAGCTGTTAATGAAAATATATAAATCATCAATTTTATTACGAATTGACTATACATTGTATGCAAAAACCGATATGGTACAGCTTACAGGTTCTAGATGAAGCACGGTGAAAATTGAAACTAATGTTAGAGTCTAGTAATTTCCAAGTTTTGTATTGGTAACACTTTTGACATCTATCATATTGACATTAAATTGTTAACCTTATTGAAGCTAAACGACACAATAAATCAGAGGCGTACTCAACATTGTGGTATGGCGTATTTCAAAACAGAATTAACAACACACAAAAATAGCGACAATAGTAATAACAAAATAACAGAATTACCAAAATCAACAGCAACAGCAATTTTCACACTTTAAAACACAGATAATCTGTCATATGACGTTAGTCATTGCGCAAACGAAATCCCTCTACCCATCAAGAAGCCCTAAATCACTTTCAACACCTTGTTCTTTATATAACAATACTAGACACTCATCACCTAGATTTTTCATATTTTCAACCCACAATTTTACGCTTATTGCATCGTGACGGTGGCGTTTTGTACTATAATCCATATGAAAATCTCTTGCGATATTGTGCAAGTCTTTCTTTCCGAAAAGTAGGATTTGTTGTGATTCTTCTTTCGTCAAGCCAGCATCACGAATATCATTTAATATGTGCTCAAAAGTTACACCTTGTTTTAATTTGCCTAGAACACACAAAAAGTTTACATTTCAAATTGTACATTATAAATAAATATCTGAAAATACCTGCAATTTCAGTTCTTATTACTTTGCTTAAAAAAATACGACCAATATCCTGAAAATGACCTACTAAATGGGTCATCTAAAATATCACCGAAACAGGTATGTCTTAAACCATTCCCTTTTTGTATGTAGTCATAGGAGCGATGACAGTTGTAATATTGTTTCTTACTGCCATCAGCCAGCAATTTAGATGAAGTGTGAAGTACATACAATGACAAAGTGCGTCCTTCAATTTGGTCTTTCCTCTCGTGAAATGCTGGAAAGCATGTATCATGAATGACTATATTATATCAAATGATATTAATGACGTACCTGAAGAAGATTCACACTCCAATTCATTATACACAATTTTCACTTTATGTACACTTGACAAATGGTTTCGCAGGTCAGCATAATTTCTGAAATCTTCAGAACAAATACCGAGTGGGAATTTAATTCTAAAATTTTGGGTATTATATCTTCCTTTGCTGCAGTATCTCCATGGACTTGCTGTCGATGACGAATCAAATTAGATTTATTGACAAACTGTTTACCACATATATCACAAATTTCCTCAACAACTTTGGGTGTAACAGGATCATTATTGTGCTTTCTTCTTATATGAGCGTATAGATTTTTCATCTGGGTAAATTTAGTATCACATATCTTCGTCCATGATTTCAGATTAATTAATTAATATAAATAATAAATGTAAATTCAAAGCTTTAACCACACTTGTAAACGTCAACGGCTAAGATCGGTCTACGTCACCGCAGTATAGATGTCACTACTGTCTCGCAGCCAAGATCAGTTCTGCCGCGAGACGCTCGTTTAAAACCGGCTTCGATGGTAGTGTTCAATAAGCAGATATGAAATCTCTTTATTAATAACCAAAATGGACTTGTCTTTGAAGCTGTGTCAATAGTTTTAAAAAACACAAGTAATAGGCATAATAAGTAATTGCTATTAAAAGTTCCGGGAAGTTTGTTTACAAAAACCCGAAAATAGAAACGGTTGGTTGCAATCATGGTACTTTTGATCATGTAAACACGGCCTGTAGTGTTGTGCATAATTTAATAGGTATAATTCTTACTGTAAACAGTAGTTTTGTTTTATTAGTTTTAATTTGACTATTATCAGAAAATGGTCAGGGTATATTAATAATTATATTGGCATGCGTATTTCCCACCAATATGTGGTTTATCTGGTTTGCTTCTTTTGTTCCTGGAATCAGCCATGGACATTTATGTATTTCTTTCTCAGTTCTTTGTTTCGGATTTTATCAACTATTACATTATTATTGAAAACTATATGTTGCGTAAAGCATTTCTACTCTCTGTATAATTTGTTATTGTGAAAAAGATCTTCCCGCATTTGCTAATTCAAGGGTGCAAATTTAAAACATGCTATTTCAGTTATTTTGTAATTTACAATTTCTTGATTAATATTGTCTGAAGGAATTTTGACCAGAAATGCGGATTAAGCGCATTTTTTACGGCATAACTAGCAGCAGCCGAAGTTTGATTACATTCAGATGCAAATGATATCACTGAGCTATCATTCTTTCTGCTGAGAAGCACATAAACCACTCTTTAAAACTGAAAAGATAATAGTCCAGTAAAATTGTCGAAAATACCTCGTTTTTTTGACAAAAATACTACCTCAAAAGTGAAAATGTAAAGTAAAAAAACCGTTTTTTGCATACAAAAATGCATAAAAGCAATTTAAAAATTTAAAAAAATATGCGCTTATGTAGTTTAAAAAAACAAATAAAACAAGGTTTCGATGGTCAAAATCGAGTAATCAAAAAAAAGTTATCGCCAAAAAACCGCTAAAAATGGCCGATTCTTCAATTGTTTGTAACTTTAAAAACAAAACTTACATAACGTTGAAATTTTCAGAAAACGTAGTACTCGGTGAGTAGAAAAGAGAATTTTGCAATTTCTGGATGCGCCTTTTATCTATAGAGTCTAGACATGGACCGTACACCACGTCACAGTAACTTAACTTAGACAACACTAAAGATTCACATAAGATCGATTTAATTCTTACATTTAAAATACCTCTGTTGTGAAAAATAGTTCGAAGATTACAATATGCACTCTGGAGACATTTACTAATATGACCTTTGAAACGTAGTGTATGATCCACTTCCAGACCCAAATTTTTAACATTATTTTGTAAAGACAAATTATTACCATCGATTTGTATATTGATGTTATCAATATTTTTTATTCTATCATATTTCTTGCCAAATAGCATAACCAATGATTTACTCGAATTTAAACTTAAACAATGTTTTAAAGAGATTTGATGCAAAACGTGGAGATCCCGATTAACAGTATTACAAGCAGCAACTGTCTCAATAGGATAAAAAGAGTAGTATAACTGAGTGTCATCGGCGTACAGATGGGAATTGCAATCTTGTAGTTTTTCAGGGAAAGTAGATGTGTATATACTAAATAATAATGGTCCTAAAATAGATCCCTGAGGTACTCCGGAAGTAATATTAGTTGATGAAGATGATTTCTCGTTTAAAATTACTTTTTGTGTTCTATTGGTAATATAATGTTCGAATAGTTTGATCGCACTTTGATGAAATCCAATAAAATGTAAAATAGATAATAAAATGTCATGATTTATTGTATCAAAAGCTTTAGACAAGTCCAATAGTACAAGCAAAGTGAGTTTATTCTGATCAGTAGCCTTAATAATGTCATCAGTTACATTTAAAAGGGCAGTTGTACAGCTGTGACCAGGCCGAAAACCAGATTGCTTGGTAGGTAGGTAATATACTATTGGCAATAAGAAATTCACGTAACTGAATTTCTATGGCCTTCTCCAAAACTTTAGATAGAGTGGGAAGTAAACTTATAGGACGCAGTTCAGAAACAGATTTAGGAGAAGCAACTTTTGGTAATGGTATAATAAGAGCTTCTTTCCAGCATTTTGGAAATACAGAATTAGTAAGACAAAAATTAACTATGTGCGAAAAAATTGACAACAAAAATGGCAGACAAGCTCTAATAACAAAAATGTTAATGCCATCAGAACCTGTTGCTTTAGATTTAATATTAGTAATAATTTTTAATACATCCATTTCTGAAATATTTTGAAATTTAAATTTAGAAATAACTGAAGATTTAATATTATTACCATAAAAATTAATTGTTTCTTGAATTTTATCTGAAGGTAACAACGAAGGTATAGGTTTGCTAGAAGCATTATTAATTAGATCAGGATTGGCTATTTGAGCAGGTATTTGTACGTTTTTGCTTGATTTACTGCATACATTTAGTAGTTTTTAGGGTGTCCCAAATTGCATTAACATTATCGTGTCTAATTTTGTGTTTTACATATGACTTTTTTTCCATTCTGATCGTCGATGTAACAAGGTTACGTAGCTGCTTGTAATACTGCCAATGCCCTTGATTTTTCGTAATTTTGTATTTAGCTAAGGCTTTATTTTAGAGAGATAAGTAATTTAGTATTATCAGTTAACCAAGGCACATAGGTTTCGTGAATCTGGAAGTTTTTAACGGAGCATGAATATCCATTAATATTGTTAAATTAGAGTTAATAAAATCAATTTTGTCATCAATATTGTCAAGATGGTACATATTATTCCACGGTATCGACTGCAAATGATCATTAAACTTAGAATAATTAAAATTTTTAAAATTTCTATATGTTTTTATGCATGGTCTAGGTTCAAAACAACTGAAACTGATGGAGCAATAAATAAGTTCATGATCAGAAACTTCAGACATATTAACGCAACCGTACGTCCTTTTACTAAGTCCTTGTTTGTTGTTAAAATTAAATCAATAAGTGAAAACGTATTCATTGTTATACGCGTAGGTTGATTAAGTATTTGTTTCAAACCTAAAGCATCCATAGTACTAATAAACTGAACAGCCGCAGGACTCTCACAGTTTAACAAATCAATATTGAAATCTCCTAAACAAAACATCTCGTCTGCCATAGGTAAAACAAGGGAAATGCTACTTTCTAAATTGTCCAAAAATTCTACCAAATTCAGCCGCGGAGGTTTATATATAACACCTACGCTAATGGAAGTATTACGACATTTGACAGATATCCACAACTCCTCCAAGTCATTTTGGATTGCATTTGCTTTAACATTTAGAGTAGACTTATAATAAATACCTACACTGCCTCCTCGAGTCGGTCGATCTCTATGTAGAAAATTATACCCTTCAATGGCAACCATTTCATTAGGAATATCAGAGTTTATCCAAGTTTCAGTCACGGCAATGTGCCTTAAAGTAGTTAAAATTCGGAACCAGGGAACGAACATTCAGGTGAGCCAGTTGAATATCCTTAAACATAATACATTATTTTAGTAATCATTGAGTTAGGTATACTACTTCAATATAATAAAACAGGTAAATAAAATATAACTTTAATCAAATTTAAAAATATAAAGCTATGCAAATTAAGTAGTTGCAAAGAGCATATATGCTCTTTGGTAGTTGTATTAAAGGTATATATTATTTTTAACTCAAGGTTATGATTGACGATGTAAGAGATATGCACGAAATAAGAAACTACAG